>PVJC01037844.1:0-17049 GCA_004026665.1 Murina feae
GCCCATGAAAGATAAAGATTATATATATACACACACACACACACACACACACACACACACTAGAGGCCCGGTGCACAACCCGACCTATGCCCTCTCACAGTCTGGGACCCCTCAGGGGATGTCCACCTGCTGATGTGCCTGGCCAGCCTGGGTGAGGGGCTGAGGGCCATTTTCAGGCTGGCCAAGCCCCCCAGTGGGGACCTCACCCCATGGAGATGTGGCCAGCCTGGGTAAGGGGTTGAGGGCCATTTTCAGGCTGCCCACAGCTCCCATTGACCCAACATCCCAGCAAGGCTGGCTGGAATCAGGTTTCTGGGGTTTATTTATCTTCTATAATTGAAACATTGTTGCCTTGAGCAGAGGCCTGGCCAGCCTAGGTAGGCAGTTTCAACTCCATTGCTGGTGCAATGGAAGCCTCCTGTTTGCTCTAGCTCCATGGCTCCTGGCCACCATCTTGGCTGGGTTAATTTGCATACAGCTGCTCTGATTGGCTGGTGGGCATGGCTGGTGGGAGTGATGGTTAATTTGCATATTACTCTTTTATTAGATTAGATGTTAGCATATATATATATATATATATATATACACACATATATATGATTTTATTTTTATTTGTACTCTTTCTGTTTGTTATATCACTATATGTTATACATTTCTTTATTTGTTTTCTCACAATTTAAAATATGTATCTTTAACATGTCAATTTATACCATCAAATAATATACTGTGTTTAATGTAGAGAAACTTAAAACAGTATCCTTTAATTTCCCTTTTATGATTATTTGTACTGCGGTTGCGGTATAATGTCTTTCTATATATGTTAATAATCCCAAATACATTGCTATTATTCTTTAAAAATTGAATTACTTTTATTTATTTATTTAAATGTATTGGGGTGACATTGGATGATAGGATCGCATAGCTTTCAAATGTACATTTCTATGATACATGATCATGTGGCAGTTCGAAAGGTCCACCAATTTTCTGCCAACTTACCTTGCCCCCTGAGTTTCAGCTCCTCTGGTCAAAGGGCAAGACTTTTTTTTTTATGTTGTTGTTTGTTTTTTCTTTCTGTAATTGGGCATAATATAAGCCAAACATTTCAAACAATTATGTTTATGACATGCTGGGGGGAATAATTCTTGAAAAAAAATATAGCTAATAACTACCTGACAAATCTCTTCAAATCAGTGGGGACTAGATTTATATTAGTCTTCCTATTCCTTCTTAGGATACTGAAATCAGAAAGAAATGACAGTAGCAGTGAAATGAAAGCAGTGATCCAACACAAAGTTTAAAACATGCCAATAATTATTTGTCTTGTAAGATAAGTTATTTATTTGGCAAAAACAAACTATATTTTTGTAGTAGTTTCCTCTTTACAGGCAGAATTAGACAGTAATTTAGGTGAACATATGACATCCCCAGTTCACAAAATTATATTAATCATAATACTTTTTCCATTACACAATTTTTTTAAAGAACCATTCAATGTTTTAGGATTTTTTAAAAATAATGTAATAGTCAACACATAAAATATACCTCACTTTTTCTGAACTAAAAGATGGCCGAATTATGGACTCATATGGATTCTTGTACAGTTGCTAATTATTAGACTGGATGGCATGTGTATTGGAAACAACAGGTTTAAAAGGTTGGCAACGAGAAGCTGTGGGAAGGAGGTATGTGTGTGACCTCTCAGAATGGGCTCAATGTGAAAATAATTGTCCCTGTGTGATTAAAAAGGGGGCTGTCAGGAGAGGCTGCCAACAGTCAGGAGAATAGCATGAGTGATTCTGTGCGAGGACAACAGCATGTCTGCCTTGTCACGCTGGCATTCACTATGCCTCATGTAAAAAGTAGCCGGTGGTGACAAAGATGCATGGGCTCAAAAATCCAGTCTAGCGCCCTGACCAGTTTGGCTCAGTGGATAGAGCTTTGGCCTGCAGACTCCAGGGTCCCAGGTTCGATTCTGGTCAGGGGCATGTACCTTGGTTGCGGGCACATCCCCAGTTGGGAGTGTGCAGGAGGGAGCTGGTCTATGTTTCTCTCTCATTGATGTTCCTAACTCTCTGTCTCTCTCTCCCTCTCTGTAAAAAAATCAATAAAATATATATTTTTAAAAATCCAGACTAGCTGCCACAGCTTGTCTGATGGGTCCAAAGCAGAGAAAAAGACGAAGCCACCCTTCCCCAGGGGGTCAGACAGTCATGTAGTGGTGGGTTTATCACACTGGAATCCTTGCATCATGAAAGGGGTCGGGATTTTTTCTCCGTGGAATACTGCTGTTCTGAAAATGGATTTATCTTGTTTTGCTCATAATGCTTCTATAAAGTTACCATCTGTGAACTTATGAAATGAATGTGTTATCCATTTCATGCTATTCTAGACATTATTTCTGTGCAATATCATTTTATTTTTACAGGAAAATCAATGCAAAAGTGGGCTCAATTCTATATAGAATTCACTGTTCATTTCTTCAGACAACATAATCACCTGAAGAAAGGTCCAGAATTTCGGTTTAATTGATAAATGTATATTTTCCTATCTATCATTTATAAATGGAATACGTTTTAAAATATAGTTTTAGTATTTTATTTTAGTATTTTAAATATTTAATATTTAGTCATTTCTAGTAACTATCTTCTCAAGCCATTTCACTTTGAAATTTTAACCCTCAAAAAACTTAAAAGAAAATGTAATCTATTAGTTCTGACGTCTCTGTAATACTCAATACCATCTGTTTGTTTATGTTCAGTGAGAAAGGGTGTGCTACTGGCCGAAATGTTCAAATACGCTGTGAGAATATTCAAAGTTGAAAACAAGTTTCAGAATCCTTTTCTGCCTCCATTTTTACTGACTGTATATGAATGAGACATAAGCTATAGGAAAATGGTGTTAATAGCCTGTTAATAGACCCACTTTTATTTGTCCCATTTGAATAGTGCTGGTGCAATGGTTGTTTGTCTCTAGAGCTATAGTTACCAGATGCGAGAAAATAGGATTAATGTGAAAATAATTTAATATGTAAAATAACTCAATTAATTGACCAAAGTGACTTAAAATTAGAATGACTACAAAGGATATTTTAGAAACTTCAACTTTTCCCCCAAAAAACTAAAAACACTTCTCCAAGAGTTTAAGTGCACAAGCTAAGGTTCTGTTGCTCTTCACTTACATGACGATGATCACAACGATTATTTATTTGAGGTTGATTCCAAATTTGCAGATCATCACAGTAGTTACTTTTTTGAGGAAATTGATGCTCACAATTACTGTTTTTGAAGTGACTGATAGTCATATTTACTTTTTTGAAGTTGACTCCAAATTTACTGATTTGTAATATAAGGACATAATAGTAATAATACATGAAATACTAGTATATATTTGATAATTGTTAAGTAGTGTAAGCCTTCTCTCTAGTAAGCTTCACTTTAAGGACCTTGAATTGTAAGTGAATTAATTGTGCAGGCAGCCATGGACCTTGAAAATAGTCCCTTCATATCTGATGTGCTTTTTAGTCCATCGCTGACACCACGCTCGTTTATTCAGAGCTAGTATTTCGTTGAAGTTATGCTACTTCTCGCAGTTATAGGCATGGAAAGAAATATTAGGAAGTGTTCAGGATCTCATAGGATTTCATTCATTTAAATCAAATAATTACTGTTTTCCTTGGAACTACAGCCGATGTAAGCAATTCTCTAAGAAAAACTGTAAACAACTGATAAAGCAATCCAAGTGTGTTTACAAGAAGAATTTTAACCTACAGAAAAAGGTTTATCTTCTTATCATTTTATATTTTATATTTTCCCAAGGAATGCATGGTTCTTTTTGCACTGTGCTATAGCAATTGGGTTAAATATTTATTGCTCTTGTGAGACACCTATGTTGCACAAAACTGTGTTCATTAAAACTTAAAATAGCATCTCATGCATTAATATATTCCTCTTCCAAATGTATGTCTCCAGAAACAGATGAAAGGTGGGTGATTTATTGTTGAAAGAATTGTAACCACTGTTCCCTATTTCTAATGAGAGGTATCTGAAATGTACTTGAGATACTATGCAAGGAATGGCATTTAAAATAAAGGTTCTTACTACTAAGAACATAATTTTAAACATGAAAATTAGTTATCATATTATTTCTTGGGTTTCCTTTCAACTCACTAACATTCATCACTACCAAAAATCGATTAATTTTCAAAATTCTCTAATAATGTTAGGCTTTTCCAAATAATTAGCTCATACAGAGAATATCGTTAATTAGTTAATTAAACAATGAAAGAGCAATGAAACAAAAATAAAGTTGAAAACATGGTGAATATATAAGCCAAACAACATATAAAATAGAGAAAAATACCCCCAAATGTGAGGTATTTTAAAATTAAGAAGCAATGAATGTTAAAACATCTGTGTGAATAATTTTTGTTGAAAAAAAAGGCTTACTATAAAGTTTCAATGTCTTCCTATCAAAACTTTATTTTGGCACACACAGGCTTGAAGTTCGGTTTAGCTGATCTTGGTGACCTGGGTAGATGAAACCAACTCCACACGCCTCATATTTATATTTGGGCTGAAAAATCTTTGTCAGTGGCTATCTGGGGTATGTTATTCTTACTGTGGATAAACAGAGGACAGGATTGAAAATCTATCGTGTTAATCTTAACATATACATTAGCATTCCATTGGCCTATATTTAACCATACCAGCGTGCCCAGTATAAATTCCACAGAGAACGATACAAAATTTATACCTCAATGGAATGGATGTACAAAGAAGAAAACGGAGAGAATGATAATCCAATCTTGTACATTAATCCTATAATTATTTTGAAAGGCTAATTTAGAGTCAAGCAATTTTCAATTCCTTTGCATATGTTCTTTATTTAGTTTCAACATTTATAAACTACAGAATTTTATTTACTTTTAATATTGAATACAAATGTGTTTTAAAACTATAGTCACCTTTATGAGAAAAAAAAATGGTGC
Organism: Murina feae; assembly: GCA_004026665.1. Lineage (NCBI taxonomy): Eukaryota > Metazoa > Chordata > Mammalia > Chiroptera > Vespertilionidae > Murina > Murina feae. Next base: position 4,988 of record PVJC01037844.1, read on the forward strand.
AAGGGTAAATAAGACTCACAGTAGAATAATCATCAACCTGTTTTACACTGAATGTCAAAAAACACACAATTCCATCTACTTTCAACTGGTATTTCTATTTAGCCTCCAAGATTACCCTGTGGGAGTAGACTGTGAAATTTAGAAAATTAAGAAGAATTGTGGCCAATTGATTTAAACACAAGGAATATCTAAAATTACTGACCCCAATATAAATTAAGAACAATAATTAAAAGCCTAAATCATCCCTGAAATTTTATTAATAATCTTTAAAAAATACAGTTGTGCCTAGTTTAGCTTAGTGGATAAAGCATCAGCTTGCTGACTGAAGGGCACTGGGTTCGATTCTGGTCAAGGACACATGTCCAGGTTGGGGGCTTGATCCCCAGTAGGAGGCATACAGGGAGCAGCTGATCAATGATTCTCATCATGGATGTCTCCCCCCCCCCTCTCTCTCTCTCTCTCCCTTTGTCTCTGAAACTAATTTATAAAAATATGTACAGTTGCATGTTCAGTGTGATTAGATATGTAATTGAATCGCTTAAACATGAAAGTATATATAAATTCCTTAAAGCTTGACAGGTCACTACTGAGTTGCAAATATTTATACTAGAGGCCCGGTACATAAAATTCGTGCACAGAGTGGGAGTGGGGGGTAGGGTTGGTGTCCTTCAGCCCAACCTGCACCCTTTCCAATCTGGGACCCCTTGAAGGATGTCCGATTGCCCGTTTAGGCCCAATTGGCTCCCGACCTCTCGCCTGCCGATTGCCCCTAACCACTCCCCTGCCAGCCAATCAACGCCTAACTTCTCCTGAGTCAGCCTGATTGCCCCTGAATGCCTTCCCCCTGCCAGGATGGTCCCTTGCAACTGTCCTCCCCTGCAGACCTGGGTCCCCCACAACTGCCCTCCCCTGCAGACCTGGGTCCCCCACAACTGCCCTCCCCTGCAGGCCTGCCCCCCCAACTGCCTTCCCTTGCTGGCCATCTTGTGGTGGCCATCTTTGACCACATGGGGGAAGCCATCTTGTGATGGTCAATTTGCATATTACTCTTTTATTAGATAGGATTTTTTATATAGCAAGGTGAGCTCATAAAAAGTATTTCAAATGAGATTCTACCATTTGCAGTTTTTACTGTACATGAACAAAAAAATCTGAAACCTACCTTGCCTATTAACTAACCATAGAAAATATTTCTTCAAAAAAAAAAATAAATTGGTCATTTCAGCTCACATCCAACTATATTGGTTATCACTGTGAAAACTTTCTCTTCATAATTGTTCAGCTTTAGGTATGAATAAAGATTCTATTTAAGCATGAGCCTTCAAATCTCCAGAAAGGGAAAGAATGATTTATGTCTTGCTGAGACTTGTGCAGTCACCGTGGGTAGCCAAAGAAAGTTTAGGTATGAACAGGTGGGTGTTGTCATGGATGAATGTCTTGCTCAACAGACCATCAGGACAAATTAAAGGCTGCATTTTACATTTCTGGCGATCAAATTGCTATTTCAGGCTGGCAGCTGGCAACCGGCAACACTCAGAGCAATCAGACACTCTGGTGTTCACTGTGTTAAAAAAAAAAAAAAGGCCCCATTTTCGGGCACCCTGACCCAAATTACAACGTATCATATATGCAAATAAGATGAGGGAATTATCTGTAAATTTTAAGAATTAAGATAGTCTTGTATCAGGAATAAAACAGTCTTTGGGAACAGCTAGGAAAACAAACTGTAAGGCAATCTGTTTCATAAATCACAATTAGGATGACACTGCGTGTTCTTGGGCTCTCGCACAAGCAACCCAAAATCGTCGTTTTCAGAACTGAATCCATCTCAGTGAGAATATTTAACATTTGAGTTTTCACCCAAAGTTATCCAATTAGTCATTCAGTAAAACTAAATGGCTACATTACTTCTCTATCCTTCACTTATAACTGAAATAGTGCCATTAATACTAAGTAGAGCTGCGGATGAATATTGAATATATTGAATTGTGTAAAGTTTTTAACTTGTGGCCTGGTACTTACAAAGAGCATTATTTGTATATTATTAAGTTAAACTTTTGAGGGGTTTCTGAGGATTTATCACCTGATTATCCTTGTTTCACGTTTGGAAAGTTGGATTCTTCACAGATAATTTTGAGGAGTTATTCTTGTTTCACTGATGACACATGAAGAAAAGTCTATTTCTAAGCTCACACATTCATATATAGGCACACCCCAGATTAAACACAGCAATCCCTAACCACTAATAACCAGCTCTTGTTTCCTAGAATAAAATATCACTCATTGAAAACTTCCTTTCAGCAGCGCTTATATAGGATGTCCCCCAAAAAGTATACGCACTTTAACAGCTGACAGCTGTTCAATGAAAAATGAAATGTATTTATTGTTCTATTCAAAGTATGTGTGCAATTTTTGGGATATCCTGGATGCTTACTGATATATGCTCATTAATTTACCTGTTAAAGTTTACATGTATATAATTTTCACATATTTAGAGCAGGCAATAAATACTTTGTGTGAGGTTTTGTGTATTGCTTTCAGATTATTCCAGAAGATATACATTGGTTTAACCTTATAAACTAGTCACATTTTCAATGTAGGTGACGAATTACATAGAGGTAAAATAAGTAGCCAAATACAGGGTGTATTGCTGACAGGAACTCATTAATCTGACATAATACCTGCTTTTCTAAATGTGGAGATCTATTACTTGGAATTAAGACTTGTTCAATATTTTTGAAGTAATAATATAGTATTAATGGTATTTGATTTCACAAACACTCTCCTTTAAACGTTAATTCAATGTGTTATAATCCATTAATATTTTTATTATTTTTGAGGTTCAAATTGTCTCAAATTTGGCCAATGTAAGCTTCTTCCAGCTGGGGCTGAGGGCTTCTGTCATTTCCCGTCTGGTATTTTCAGAATACTTAACAGGATGAATTTGAAGCTATGTGGAGAAAAATGTTACTTTTCAACACGTCTAATAGGGCAGAGGATTAAAAATGTCAAAAAGAAAACATTATTGCCATGGAAGGCATGATTTTAAAGTAATTGCCCTAGTTACTATATATACCTAATGTTGCTGCAATATTGTGAGGAGAACAATTCTGATCATGACAGTTAGAATAACACTACTCCAGGTTCAGGTTACTCTTATAGTTCACTTTTCTATCTAAAAATGTAATTATTTCCAGCAGAGAATCTTGAAGTGCTCAGGAAATAATATTTCAGTATAAGATCCACTTACATTTTGAAGTCTGAGTTAACATTTAGGTTAAAAAAGCCTACTACAGAAAATACATTTTTGTAGTTTAGTTGTTAAATTAAATAAATTTTATTATAATAATTATATATTGTCAAATTAGATTATTCCATACCAAAATTTTCTATTAATGTTTTTTAAAACTATTATTATGATTGATATTTTTATGTCCAGCCCTAGCTGGTTTGGCTCAGTGGATAGAGTGTCGGCCTGCGAAGTGAAGGGTCTCCAGTTGGATTCTGGTCGAGGGCGCATGCCTGGGTTGCAGGCTCAATCCCCAGTAGGGGGCGTGCAGGAGGCAGGGGATCAATGATTCTCTCTCAACATTGATTTTCTATCTCTCTCTCCATCTCCCTTCATCTCTGAAATCAATAAAAATATATTTTAAAAATATATTATTACTAGGGGCCTGGTGCACAAAAATTTGTGCACTCGGCAGGGGTGCGGGGGGGGGTTCCTCATCCCGGCCTGTGCCCTCTCAGAGTTTGGGACCCTGGAATTCATTCGGGCACACAGCACGCACGGAGGCCATGCTGATTTCCATGCCTCAGCCTCGGGGGCGGAGCTGGCTCGGTCCCTCTGCTCGAGACTGCCCTACTGTCTGTAATCTGCAATCGGATCTATTTCAGGCCTCCATCGCCAGTGCCCTGCTCCTCCCCTGGCGATTGTGGCCTGTGCGTTGGGCGGCTTCTCCTGGGCTGTGCCCTCCACCATCTTGGCTGGGCTAATTTGCATTCAGCTGCTCTGATTGGCTGGTGGGCGTGGCTTACCCATCCCGAAAAGATGGTTAATTTTAATATTATGGTTCTATTAGTTTAGATGTCCATTTTATATAAAGTAGGACTTTAATCCTTGGCCTTGAACAACAAATATTTAAAAAGGCTCGATAAGTTTGTAATATGTACGTAACTTTTCTCCTATGAAGTATATCTGTCACCTTAAGTAAAATCGTCACCATATTTTGTTTATTAATTTTCAAGTATCTTTCCATTGTCAAGGAGGATGTTCTGCACAAGTCACTTACGCTCACATGTGCAGCTGCATTCACCTGGTGCCAAGCTGGAGGGTCCAAGGTGACCTGACGAAGATGCTGCGTCCTTAGATGCGACTGAACATTCTGTACCACACTGCATGGCTTCCAAACGTAAACTGGCTAGTTAATACAAACGATCTGCCTTGAACTTTTAAACTGGAAGCAAAACTTTCTGCTGGGCTTCGGAGAGGTACGTTACTAGTAGGTCTCATCTATATATATAAAGAGCTAGGGTCCGTAATGTCCAAAACAACCAAACAGACAACCAAATTTCAGGCTGCTCATGCAGCAGGCTCTGGTGGGCTGAACTGCAGACCTCTTGGTCCCTACCCTTCCAGCTCCCATGGGCACTGCAGCAACCCAGCACTGACTGCCACCACCATGGATCCTGGCCACCTGTGGCAACCCCACACTGATTGCCCAGGGGGCTGTCGGCCTTGGGACGCTACAGTGCTGCAGCAATAGGGGGCTGTGGGCCCAGGCTGGCTGTGGCATGGTGGAATTCTGGATCTCACATAATCAGGGGTGTGGCCAGCCTTCAAACCGGACCCTGACAGGAGGGAGGAGGGAGCCCCATTTCTCACAGAATTGGCCATTGGATAGCTTGTTGTCAGTGGCCTGCCAGTCAGAAATCCCATTCACCTGCACCCTGGACCCCAGCGATTAGGCAGGCAGAGGCGGTTATGGAGTAGATCAGGCTGGCAGGGGAGAGCAGTTAGGGACAATCAGGCAGGCAGGCAGAGGCAGGTAGGGGAGATCAGGCAGGTCAACAGTTAGGAGCCAGAAGTCCCATAAATGAGAGGCATGTCTGACTGCTGGTTTAGGCCCAATCCCACAGGCTGGCAGTTGGACATCCACCAAGGGGTCCCCAATTAGACAGGGTTCAGGCTGGGCTGAGGGAACCCCCGACCCCATGCACAAATTTTGTGCACTGGGGCCACCAATACATAAATAAAACATGAAACTTACAAGAGTAATTTTCACTTAGTGTGACTTTGGGCAACTAAGTGCTATATTAAACACAACCTGCTTACATTATCTCCTTCAAAGATGAAATTTTTAAAAAAATCAGAAGGAAAGTCAGGCTGGAGAAATATGCTTATTAAAAGTTTAATATTGTAGTCTGGCCAACATATTTGTGTCAGCCTATGAACCAGCTGGTCATGGTTTAATTCCAGGTCAGGGCACATGCCTGAGTTGTGGGGTCACTCCCCAGTTTGGGGTGTGTAGGAGTCAGTCAATTAATGATTCTCTCTCATCATTAATGTTTCTAGCTTTCTCTTTTTCTTCCTTCTTCTCTAAAACCAATAAAAATATATTTAAAAAAAGTTAAAATTATAAAACTTTGAAAATGCTTAATGATAATAGACAAATGTTAAAAATTACAGTATATATATGTATGTAAATATAAAATAAAATAAACAACAATGGACATGATTTACAGATATATTTGATATTATTAATAAAAGCAAGTGATTTAAACAGTGAATATTATACACAAATTTAGCTTTTAATTTTAGATAAATAAAAACTGAGAGATGGACAAAGAGAAATAGACATATTAAAAATTTCACTTTGAAGGAAATAAGAACAAATTTACTAAGAGTTAAGAGTCCAGATAGAAGAAAATAAAAGCAGTGAAAATTAGTATTAGACTAATATAATTATCAAGGTTGGAACTAGAGAGCTAGATATTGAACATTCTACATGGTAGAGCACACAAATTTATTTCTAATAAATATACCAACAAATGTGAAAAAATCTCACAAAAATATTTATAGCCTCATAATTATAATCTATTAACACTAGTTAATATGTAAGATAGGTTGGTGGAGCAGGTTAAGATATTTTAAGAGAAGACAAGAAAAAAAAAGAAAGTTTATATTTTTGAATACCAGGTATTCCTCCCTTTGCATTTACTCCAGGGTACCTCCAACTGATCTAGTCTGGGAAATTAGCCTTAGGGGGCAGTTAATGCAAAATGCAGCAGTAGAAAACATTTGTTCTTATATTAAACCCTCTTTTTTTGTAGCCTGTGTTTTCCGTCTAAAGAGAAAAACTTGCAATGAGTTGCTATACAATAAAGTAAGTCAAGTCGCTGTGGTAGTACTCTTGCTTCTATCCTGCTTTGATATCAATTTTAAATGTATTGTAAGCGATACTATTTGAAGGAATATAAGAAACATATAAAGAAAAGGATTATGTAATCCTGATGAACCCACATTTTCATTGATTCTACTATGCAATATTTTCCATTAAGTCTGGTTGAAGAATAAATACACTCATGTAATCATGCATGCCATGTGAACTGGAAGACCCTGAGGGTTCAATTTTATTATAAGTGGGAGCAAACCTATCAGCTCATGGGGCATTACATAGAGCCTTCCAAAATGTTACAATTCACAGATATTTTAGTCTATATAAAATGATGTTATGAATGATAAAATTAATAAGCATTAATAAATTTATAATACTTATTAATAAATTTGTAAGATTCAACTTAATAAACCTGTGGAAGCAATATATGTGTATGGAAAGGCAATTAAATTCTACTTATGAGATGATCTTTATTCCACTGAGCCAAACCAGTCAGAGCTTTATTTATTTTGTAATTAAATATGATCTATATATATGAAAGCCCAGCGACCTGAACAACCTGAACAACCAGAACAACCAGTGGCTGTGATGCACACTGTGGCAGCCCACCAGCCTGATTCCAGCTCTGGTTGGCTACCTCGACCCCTGATTGGCCGCCAACACCCCAATCGGGAGCAGGGCTGCCCGACCAACCACCCACAGCCCTTCCCCTTCCTACTGGCCCAGCCCAATGAGTCCCCATTGGGGGTGGGCTGGCTGGACCCCACCTGTGCACGAATTTGTGCACTGTGCCTCTAGTGTGCATATAAAAGTAGATAACAGACAGAGCTTATAATATCTATGGACACAAAATTTAGAGCACATTTACTAAAATAGTGAGATAAATACCTAAAACATTTACCTCAAATATGTGTCTATTTCAATAAAAAATCAAGATTGGTTTATTTTAAAAATACCAAGTTAGGATACTGATGATGATAAAAAATAGACTTATGAAAACATAAGCTTTAAATATGGTTTTTAATAGATTATGAATTTTTCAAAAAAAATGCAGAGTAATACTATTTGACCAGTTAATTATTCTAGTCCTACAGAATATAAAACAAATCCACATAATACTATGATACAAAGTAGATTTTGTATTTTGGTATTTTTCCTTTTACTTTTCCTGTTTTATAAATGGTGCAAAATACTCAAAAAATAAAATAAAACAAAATGTGCTATTGTCAACTTATAATTAAAAAGCCTTGGCCGGGAGTAGGAACTTAGACTGTGTGAGAGGTACCGTGTCTATCCGGCAGGCCTGCGGTTATTTCTATGGATACAGGGCAGTGTGCTCTGTCCCTCGGCCAAGGTGAGAATGAGAGAGGCTGATAGTGGTTTTTAAAGGGCAATTTAAAATGTGAAACTGCCCTGTAGGCACTTTGCGGCCGCACTGTCATATTGGTTTTGAGATAGACAGGTAGATTACAAATAACCAAGACCAAGCCAGTATGAACAAATAAATAGACAAATAGCATCATGTGTTAGAAGGTTTTCAGTGCTAAGGCTGGAAAAAAAAAAAAAAGGTGTTTTAATGAAGTTTGTGTGTGTGTGTGTGTGTGTGTAATAATTAATGGTAGGTTATAATATTAAATAAGAGACCAAGTTAGGCCTCATGGAGAATTTGAAATAAAGCAGAAACATGATGATAATGGAGACACCAAACAGATGTGATGGTTATACAACATAGTGAATGTATCTAATGACACTATACTTAAAAACGGTTCAAATAAGATTATGTTAGATCTATTTCATCACACATTCTTTAAAAATGAGCCACCTAGCTACCACACACACAAAAAAAGACATGGATAAATCTTAAATGCATATTGTAAATATAAAAATCCAGCCTGAAAAGACCACATACTCTGTGATCCCAAAAACATGGCATTCTAGAAAAGTCAAAGTATAAAAATTGTAAAATGATCTGTGGTAACTACGGGTTTGGGGCAATAAGAAAAGATCGAATAAGTAAACACAAGAAATTGAGTGGTGGAATTATTTATATGATAACATAATTGTGGATACATAAAAATGAATTTTTCAAAAACATTTTATAGCAAAAAGAGTGATAATGTATGCAAATTAAAGATATATGTTTGGAAGATTTAGGGACTCCCAAGATTGAATGTACTAGTATACTGTGAGTCCTCTCCAAAAAACTGCAAATATATAAAACAATCTCTGTGATGCAGGTGAAAGAATTATTGCTGACCTAAGTAAATTTGCAAATAAGTGGACTTTAAAAACAAGATAAACTGAGTAAAGCAATAAAGTTGAAGGTTATGGGTTCAAAATGCTGATACTTCTCTACATGTCTACTAGAACTGAACAATTAAGTGAACAGATGGTGTAGAGTGGTAGTCAAGTTTTTTACAGCTTGAGTGGGAGTTCACAGAAAAGCAAGCAGAGAATGATCTGTATAGTAATGGATTCGAGTTGGAGACAACATTATAAACATGTCTACCACTGGTGACCAGTTCATGAATTCATGAACATTGAAAGGAATAATTAGAATATTTTAATATCGCTATTTGCCCTTTCTCTATAATAGAAGTGTCAACCAAATTCATGATGGACAATGACAGATGGAAACAAACATATGTGATTGGCACCCACGAGAGCTTTATATGTATCACGTGTGTGCAAGTCAACTTAGTCTTTTATATATACAGAATAAACTTACTTAATTAGACCTGCTTTCTGATGTAGCTAAACTTTTCCCAGCCCAGTAAAGCACCCCAACTTCTCTTTCAGGTAATTGTCAGCAACACAGCAGTAAATATCAACACGAAGCACAATATTATTATAAATGACGCAGGGAGAACAAAGGGTAAAATATTTAACTGCAGCAGTGTTTGACTGTATTCTGCACTGTGAGAAAACCTGAAGTCATTTTCAAGTTCCACCATTTCTTACTTCTTTTCAGTCAGGTCAAGTTTCTAAGCTTTCTAAATCTCCATTTTTCAGCTAATTAAATGAAAATAGGATTCCACCGAGTCTCCTATCTACCTACTCCAGGACTTCCGTGAGGATCAAATGAGACGAGGCATGGGAAAATGCTTCATAGACATTTTGTTAAAGTGTGAAATGTTTCCAACTGGCTATAAGTCGTGTTCTTGGGCTGAAGAAACTCCAAGGAGGCTAGTCACTAGGGAGAGGAAGCAGGCGTTGCTATTGATATCATTACCTGGTGCCCGCAGCCATGGTTTCCAGGCTGGGCTGGGCTGTGGGCCACAATTTGCGCCATCGGGTCTCAGCAGTGTTGGCTGCGATTTGGTGAGGGTCTTGCTCCAGGATGGTGGCGATGCCTGTGTCCCACTTGGGGGAAGCCGACTGTTGCTTTGTGTGTGCTAGGTCCATGGTACCATTTCTCTGTAAATGGTCAGTGAGCATCACGGCAGCTCCTATGTTGAGCATCTGCCCCCCTGGTGGTGAGTGTGTGTCATAGCAACCAGTCAGAAGGTTGGGCACTTAGCATATTAGCTGTTTATATATAGATTAGGGGCCTGGTGCACAAAAATTTGTGCACTCGGGGGGGGGGGGGGCGTCCCTCAGCCCGGCCTGTGCCCTCTCAGCCAGGGATGGCTTCTTGGTCGAGGGACGGCCCGGGGTGCTCCAGGGCTCAGGGTATCGTAGGCTTCCCCCCATCGCTGCCGGTGGCTCAAAGCACCCGGGCTCCAGCTTGGGGCCCTTGCAGGGCCATGGACAGGGAACCCATCCAGAGGCTCCACAGGGAGCAAGACGCCCGCCTTGGCTGAGCTGTAGTCTGACCCCAGAAGCTGGAATAACTCCAGGGTCTTCAGACCTTGTCAAGGTTGCACAGGTTCATGCCACACCCCAATAGGCTGCCCCCACCGCCTGCCCTGCCCCCGTCGCCACTCGCACCACCTGCCCCACCCCTGCTACTGCCCACCCCGCCCCTGCCACTGCTCGCTCTGTGGCTGCCGACCTCCATCTTGGCTGGGTTAATTTGCATACAGCTCTCTGATTGGCTGGTGCATGGATTGGACGGTGGGCGTGACTTAGGTGTCTTGGAGTAATGGTCAATTTGCATATTCCTCTTTTATTAGAGTAGATAGATAATATAGATAGAGATAGTTACATGTAGAAATATTTATGGATACACGTATATAATAAGGTCAGGATACACCCATGCACTTCTCTTCTCTGTCAGCTGAGACAGCTGGAGCAAAAACATCCCAAGAGCAAGGAGCCTAGTTCTTGATTTGCAATCTCATTGTCCAATGAAAGCAAACAGATTTCCATGAACGCATGATTGGTTTCAGTAATGGGATAGAAAAAATACACGATGAGTCTGGAACATCTTTTAGAATCAGAGTAAGTAATGCTTAAAAATAAATAAGCAAATAATGGTATAGGGGTTTGTCCAAGGAGCACAAGAGCCGGCTGAAAGAAGTCCCAAAGTCCAAGCCAGAACAATTGAGCAGCACAATAAAGTAGTGTTGATTTATAAACCAAAGTATTAAATAAATATCCATGTCTTTAACAAAATAAATGATAGAATAAGTGTGTGAGAGAGCAATCTTACATGCATAATTATTACATCAGTAATTATTATTCACACTTTGCTGTGAGTCTGAAGTTAGTAGAGCTTCTATTATTTAGCATATTTGTTCCAATTTTTGTCTTTCACTCATTTTCTGTTTTTTTTTGTTTGTTTGTTTGGTTTCAATTGAGTATTGAGTATATGATTTTATTTTACATTCTTTTTTAAGTATATTCAGTTCACAACATGCATTTTAAACTAAATTCACTTTAAAATAATACTATTCTATTTCACAGGTGGTTTAAGTGCCTTGAATTAACAAAATAATCTAATTCCTTCTGACCATTCCTTGTATTCTTGCTGTAATGTATCTCACTTATATATGAGCATATTATTCCACATATCAGTAAGAATTCTAATTACAATTAACATTATTCTTTTAAACAGTCAGATAATACATGAAATCCAAGAAAAATCAAACTTGACTATTCAATGTCCTTTGCATAAACAAAATTGAAAATGAAGTTATAAATAAAAGTTAAAGCAATAGTCTATTAAGTTCCTAACAATAGGCACTAGACACATTTTTTGTTGTTGTTTATAAAAAAGTAAAAAGTAAAATGTATTTAAAATAAAGAATGTATTTAAAAATTAAAAATAATGCCAGTTTTAAATAAATAAATGAGAAATATTTGCTTTATCCAGATAGAACTGGGAAATTTGAACAAGTATATTTTTACTTTCTGAGCATAAATAAGCAATAGTTTATTTAAATTTATCCAATAATCTTAACTAATAAAAGTGTAATATTAAAATTAACCGTTTCTTTGGGACGGCCTAAGCCACGCCCACCAGCCAATCAGAAAGAGTGTATGCAAATTAGCCTAGCCAAGATGGCGGAGGCTGCAGCCCCGGTGTGCGGCTTCTCTGGGGCTGCGGCCTCCGCCATCTTGGGAGCCTTGGTCCTGGGAAGGCATCTGGTGCCCTGGGCCGGCCAATGCCTTCCCAGGCGGAGAAGCTTTGTGGGGGGGTGGGGAACCAGCCTGCGGGACCCTGCGGGACCCTGCGGCCCCCTCCTGGGAGGCCGATGGGGTGGCCAGTGCCACCCGATGGGC
>PVJC01037845.1:0-17006 GCA_004026665.1 Murina feae
ACAGAACCCCTCCTGCTCCACACATGTAAAAACGGGTAACATCTGAATGGGGTCTGGAGCCCAGTTAATAGTGTGGCACGCAATGTCCACTTCCTGGTTCTGATGTTGTCCTGCAGCTATGCGGGACCTTACAACGGGGACCCGCTGTGAGAAGGGTACACGGGACTTCTCTGCACTGTTTTTGCTGCTTCCTGCAAGTCCATGATTAGTTCAAAATAAAAAGTTAGCAAAAGCCACTTGATGGCCGTGAAAGAAAACAGTTTCAGTTTAAAGCGTGACATAGAAAGAATGTGATATAGTTTCTGTGTCATAAAAGTGTCCTAAAGTCAAACCAGCTTACCCACGGCCTTTGCGCTGGCCCCTTAAAGTTTGACATCATGTATCCCAAAGCCTTCGCCCGCTCTCGATAAAGGCGAATGGCTTGGTCCACGGGGACTCTTAATTGGAACCAGTATTCCACGGTGCCAAAGTTCGGGACGTCCTCTTCACTTCCTACAGATCAATACATAAACTCGCTGTTAAGACCGCCCCATAAATGGAAGTATATTCCAGTAAAAAATACATCAATGGCACTGCACACCGAAACTATAAACTTTATACCGAGTAAAACAGTACGTGACACGCACAAATGACGTGCGATTGGCAAATAGCAGAGGGGAGGAAAATAAAGTTACTTCTGCACGCCTGAGTTTCACCGTACGTTAAATATTATTAAAGAACTGTCAGACTGTGTTTCAGGTCTTCCAATTTATATCGTTCCACTCTTTGTGAAGTATAAAAAAATGGAGCCAAACACCCCACAGACCTTTTGATGCTGATAGTACTTTCGGAACAAGTTGTGCTCCATGCGGACTGACAGATAACAACACGAAACCTCAAAATTATAAATACGAACTCCACGTTATAATGCAGCCTGCAGGACTCTCTGGCACCTCCCCGCTCGGCCCGATCTCAGGCACAGGGGGGAAAGCTGCGCTGTGCCGAGCACACACCGTGGGTCACAGGCCCTCGTACGGCTTCGCCGGGCGGGCACGCCCCAGTCCTGGTTCAGCTCTCCGGCTCTCTTCCCGGGAAAGGTCTCCCCTACGGCTCCTGGGAGGAGGAGAACACGTCCTCATCGGGACACCAACCGCTGCGGCAGAGCTGTCTGTCCGCCAGCCTGTTCCTCCGCCACACTGTCTGCTGAGGGATAGGGCTGTGGTTCCATGGATCTATTCCTACCAGAGGGACTGGTGCAAAAACGGGTGCTCAGGAACCGGTGGAGTAGATAACATTGTGCTTACCCACCAAGCTTGCTGTGCCAAATATCCGACCGCTTTTTTCTAGGATTTCATGGAACCTCAGCTGACACGCGGCGATGGTTTCGTAGTCCGTGCTGTACGCACGGTGGACCTCCAGGGTGACCGTGCTCTTGTGAATGTAGTGCAGAAACAAGTCATTAACGTGGACGAGGTACTGAGAGGTGAAGTTGTACTCGGGGCAGAGGCCCCGCACGACGGGCGTCGCCTGCAGCTCGAAGTCGTAGAAGGCGTAGGTGCAGAAGGTGAGGGGCTCTCTGTCCCCGGACGCCTGCGACGCTGCCGCAGAAAAGGCGACTTTGTGGATGTGGATTTCAAACAGGTTCTCGCCCCGTTCCAAGCGGACGGTGTCATCGAACTCATCCACGGAGTCGTCGGGCAGGATTTCCGGTTTGAATTTGTACTGCTTGGTGCCGTAGGCAATATCCTTTAATTGCGCTGCAAGAGAAGACACGCGGTTTAGAGATTTCAAACGCGGATGCATGAAGACACACAGTGGCTTTGGAAGCGGGAGGAAGTCTGAGTGCTTTGGGGGACGAGCCTCCATCTTAAGTCCTAGGACTGCCCTGTTTTTCTGTAAATAACATTGCATTACGCAGAAATCTATCACTTGTTTTGACATCGTTTATTAAAACAGCAAAATTACCGCCTAAGCTGTAACACAGGCTGTCCCATGGGAAGGAAGACGGGCAAGGCCTCTGAACCAACAGCCGAGGGAAATACTTGGGGTGCACCTGCTCCCCGGCCTACGCTCTGGGACCTTCTCTCCTGTGGAGGCAACTCCTCCTCCCATGGGCTCCTGCCCTTCACTCTATTAAAATACAGGTGGGGCAAAGGTAGGTTTGTAGTTGTGAGGACTTGAAAACAGTTTACTCTTGTATTATTATGTATTCATTATTGTATTATTTTTCCCTTCAAACAACTATCAACCTACTTCTGGCCCATCCTGTTTATGCTTCTCTACTGTATTTGAGGGGGTGATGACTATGTTATCTTAATTTCGGTGATGGATTCACAGGTGTATACGTAGGCCAAAACTCATCCAATCGTCTGTTTTAAGCGATGTGGTTTAATGCTATGTCAACTACACTTCTCTAAAAGAGATACCGTTTCTTTCTAGATGCACATCCCCTTCCCATGTCCTATCCAAATGTCTAGAAAGAGTGGTTTACACTGTGTCCCCCCTCCTCCTCCAACACTCTTCACCCTCCGCAAACAGCAGCCACACACTTTTCTTGGGAAACTACTCGAGAAGTCGCCAGATCGTTCCCGGAGGGAGTGGGCTGTGGTCATTGACACGGATGGCCGCGCCCTCTCCTGGGGGCTCTGCCCACCAGGGCTTCCACGGTGGCCGCACCTTGCCTCTCTTCCTGCCTCTCTTCTCACTCTTTCAGTTCTCCTCTTCTGCTAGCCTGCTGGGGCTCTGCTCTGTCCTCCCCTTCGTCTAGGTCTTCCCCTGGGTAAGCGCATCCCCCCTTTCGGGATTTCTGCTGCTATCAATAGGCTCCGGTTTCTATTTTTTCATTCAGGTTTCTTTCCTGAACTCCAGACCTGATACTTAATGGTTTGCTGGGTCCTCTACCCAGACATCCCCGAGGCACATCAAGCTCAGTGTATGGAATAAGAAGGTCTCAAATTCTCTCCCAGTTCTTTCTGCACTTGCATCTCGGGTGGTGGAGTCCGCACTCACCACGCTGCCTGTGGCAGCACATTCCCGTTTCTGGTGGGGTCGCAGTCGCCGCCGCTTCCTAAGGCTTGCTCGAACCTGCCCATCCTCTCTCTCCTCCGAGGCTGTCTTAGTACAGCCCACTGCTTACTGCCCAGGTCGGCATGACCCTCTGCTTCCTTCACACCTGCCTCGCCCTCCCCCATCCCTATAGCATTCCCCACAAGGCAGGTCTGGTGTGCTCCCCGACTTCAAAACCCCCAGGGCTCTCCAGGTGCGTAAGGTCCCCCGCTCTTCAAGATGGCAACCAGGGCCTCAAGGTTCCTGACTCGGGGTTCCCACTTGGTGGCTGCTCCACACAGCTTCCCGAGTGACCAGCATGCTTCCCACACCCCCTTCCACCTGTCTCCTCTCCCCCCTGAACCTCCCGTGCTTTTACTTAGTGGGGAGCTCTGCCAGCAAACACTCTCCGCCTGGAGTGCAGAGTCTCCCCTGAACCTGCAGGGGTTCCCGGGCAGTCTTTCCTTTCCTCAGTTGCTCTGGGTACCTTCTGCCTTCTCCCAGTGCTCCACTCTTCCCAAAACCGGTCCGCTTACTTATTCACATCCTGTGAGCTCCTGCGGGGGGCGCCCGAGCTGTTTCCCTATCTGTCCTTGCACTGCCGAGCACTTTGTGTAAGATGCAGGAAGCCTGACCATGTTTATGGACTGAATCAATGAATTCAGGGAACACATACAATCTACTGATAAAGATTTAGTAAGACTTCAATGAAAGTCTCCGACTCTGTGGCCGCCTTATTTGGGAAGATGCCAGTAAGCAGTGCTTGAAATGGAAGGTACGCACGGCTCTGTGACTGCTGGAAAACCCTGCCCGTTGGGTGAAGGTATTTATTGAGCCCTTCCACTTAGCCCAGTGGCTCTCAGAGTGGGGTCTGGGAACCCTGAAACTGTTCTGAAGGTTTGTGAGATCAGAAGTATTTAAGAAATAGCACTAAGATGTTATTTGCTTTTTTCATTCTAATTCTCTCGTAAGTGTATAATGAAATTTTCCAGAACCTACATGCTATGTGATATCATAACAGATTCAATGCAGAGGCGGATATAACATAAGTTTCCTATTAAGCCAGACCCTAAAAAGATTTGCAAAAATGTTCAACAATTAAAAAATTAAAGCAATGTCACTCTTCTCACTACTTTTTGGTATAGAAAATACGGCTTTTTAAAAAACAACAACAACACATGCATACGGGAGAAAACTGATTGGTTTCTCTCTCATATTGATGTTCCTTTCTCTCCCCACCTCCCTTCCTCACTAAAATCAATAAAAACATATCCTTGAGTAAGGATTTTAAAATAGCGCTGTAATTTATGGTAACATGTAATGGTTTATTATTTAACACGACTTAACTATTTTTTACATTTCTCGCTTTTAATTTCTAATATAATAAATATCAGAGTGTAACCCACTACACAAAAGGCCTCTGGGATTCTCAGTAGTTTTTAAGTGTGAAATTACGGCTGGCATCAGCCACTGAATTGAGCATTGTAATCACGGGACAGGAGAGATACGGACTCCTCATGATGGAGGTCACAGGGACCACGCAGTGTGCTGACAGTAACAGAACCCCACACACCGCCGCTGAGAGCACGCGAGTGGAAACTGTGAGGGCCCAGGCAGTATTTTTTCGAGACATAGTTTTCACCTGCATTTGAATTGCTTGGCATTATTATCATTTTTTAAAATCTATTTTTTATTGATTTCAGAGAGGAAAGGAGAGGGAGACAGAATTAGAACCATCAATGATGAGAGAGAATCATTGATCGGTTGCCTCCTGCATGCCCCACACTTGGGGATTGAGCCCTGATCGGGAATTGAACCATGACCTCCTGGTTCATAGGTTGACACTCAACCACTGAGCCATACCAGCTGGCTGATTAGAGTTATTTATTAATTTATTTAATTTTATTTTAAAATATATTTTATTGATTTTTTTTTTTTTTTGTTTTTACAGAGAGGAAGGGAGAGGGATAGGGAGTTAGAAACATCGATGAGAGAGAAACCTTGATCAGCTGTCTCCTGCACACCCCTTACTGGGGATGTGCCTGCAACCAAGGTACATGCCCTTGACAGGAATCGAACCTGGGACCCTTCAGTCCGTAGGCTGATGCTCTAGCCACTGAGTCAAACTGGTCAGGGCTGGAGTTATTTTTAAAAATACAGAGTCATGGGTCCCCGGTCCAGAGGGAGGGCCCAGGAAACTGCACGGAAACAAGTTCCCTGTGGTTCTCACACTTGCTCGAGGGCATTTCCAGCAGAGGAATGGTGAGTGGCGGGAGCAGCTCCGGGCCAGGCCTGCACTGCGATTTTGAAGTGGGAAAGGGTGTATCTTGCAGTCAGAGGAGAAAGGAGGCGCACACGCAGTGGGCAAAGGCACGGGATGGGACTGTGCAGATGAATCGGACCAGGCGCGAGAGGGCTTGTCTGCTTGAGACGCACAACTTCCTTAGAAGAGGAATCAGACACGAGGTGTAAGTTTAGTCTGAGATGCGGCATGCGGAACTCTGAATCTCGCCGGCAAGCAACACCGAGTTCAAAAAGTAGTGGGAAATGACTACAAATTCCCGAGGAGAGAAGAATCGGATAAAAACTGCCTTTCTGCCAAATTACTACTGTGGTTATAAATTGGAAAAAAAAAAAAGGGCAGAGAGAAACTGTGAGTGCTGCTTAGGATGACACGCCAACAATTATAAACAGTGCGAGCAAGGAACTGCGCCCACTACCTTCCAGTTTCTGGATGCGCGCAGCCCTGACGTCCAGAAGGTGGACATACTGTTCCACTTTGAGCTCGTAATCTTGCTGCAAATTCTCCATCTTCTGGGTCACTGCCTCAACTTCCATCTAAAAAAATAAGAGAGAACACATTTCAACATGTGTGATTAGTTCCATCTTCATTTTTTGAAGCAAATAGGATTCAAGCGCTTGCTGGACCCCGCACGTGCCAGGAACTGTAGCCCAGTTTCCTGGCCTCGAACGGCGTACGGCTTAGCAAGTCACCCTCAGGGCTGTTCATGGAACCAGGAGCGAGAGTGATGGGAGCCGGGTCCCGCCTGGCGGAGGTGGCTTTCTGAGGCTGCGGCTGTGGATGAGGGGCTGTGGGAACCACTGCGCCCCGTTTGCAGGATGCAGTGACTCTAGTCCAGGCGAGGGCAGGGCCACCACTTGCGCTCTAAAATTAGGGCCTTAGCCCGGCCAGTGTGGCTCAATGGTTGAGCACCTACCTATGAACCAGGAGGTCCTGGGTTTGACTCTCAATTAGGGCACGTGTCCAGGTTGCAGGCTCCATCCCCAGGAGGGGGCGTGCAGGAGGCAGCTGACCAATGATTCCCTCTCATCACTGATGTTTGTCTCTCTCTCTCTCCCTTCTACCTTCCTGTCTGAAATCAATAAAAATATATTTATACAAAAATAAAACCAGGGACGTAACATTTTTTACTTGTCTTAAGACGACTTCTTTTAACTAGTTATATTTATGAGAACCTCCAGGCATGTGGTAACACGTGAGCACAGGTTATAACACGGTACCGCGTGATACTGGTTAGGGAGGTGACGCACGAGTCGAACAGGACAGGAAGTGTCCCCTCCCAGCCCTGTTCCATTACCTGGTAGTCCTTATTGATTTTATGCTGCATGATTAGCATGTTCCTGGTCTTCTCCAGTTCTTGCACTGTCTCTGCATGAGTTGCCTGCAGCTCCCTCATGGAACGTTCTAGGTCTTTATGACTGTTACTGTCCACTTTCTCTAAAAAGGAAAGGTCTCCATTTCTTTGTGATTTTTGAGCCTAAAACAAAAACATGTTTTATCACTGAAAACAAGGACTTCTAAAATGTAATCATGTGATTTAATATAGAGATAGCAAGGAAAAAATCATTAATTGGAAACAGATATATTTCCATTTTCCACCAGGAATAAAGTAGTCCTGGCATAGGAAATATATTTGGACAGACATTTGGAACAATTATAGAGAATTCGAACAACAGTTTATTTCTTCGTGACATAAAAAAGAAATCATGTACATTTATTTCTATTTCTATTTCTTCATTTGATTAAAATCTACACTGTGATGATCTCAACGGAAAGAAATGCATTTTCTCATGTTTTCCTGTAAACAAAAGAATATCCTAAAACTGGAAAGCATCTTCTGGTAACACTTACGATCCAGTATTTTACTTAAAATAATAGTGTGAGCCCTGGCTGGTTTAGCTCAGTGGATAGAGCATCTGCCTGCGGACTGAAGGGTCCTGGGTTCGCTTGTGGTCAAGGGCACATGCCTCAGTTACAAGCTCGATCCCCAGCCCTGGCAGGGTGTGTGGGAGGCAACCAACCGATGTGTCTCCCTCCCGTCGATGTCCCTTCCCTCTCTTCCCCTCTCTCCGAAGATCCACGGAAAAGCGTCCTCGGTGAGAATTAACAACAATAAAGACAGTGACTACCCAGGTCTCTCGGGAGAGAAAATTGCTGATGAGTTTTATCGTCAGGCATGCAGAAGTAAAGATGTCTGTCACAGTTGGGCAAAGTGCGGTAGACGAGCGTTTTCAAGGTCTGTTTTAACGGGATTTTGATGTCCTTATGGAATCCGCCGTAACTAAGTGTCACCTGACCTCTGTGCTGCATCACTCACTCTCCACGTGTGAGGGGTACAGAGACGGGTGTGCATGATGCCAGGGCAGTTCCACGTAGACACGAAACTCATGGGGAGGTTCAGAAGGTTACCTTTATGAGCAGAAGGGCTTCACTCAGCTCATCAGCGTTGACATCACTCTCCTGCAGAAGACAGAGCAAGTCAGGGCTCACAGTGAGGTGTGAACGGAAAGCACAGGGGACATTCCAGCTAGCAGATCAGCCCCCCGGGGCGAGCAGGAGCTGCCTGCTCCCGGGAAGCGACCCATGAAGTGACCTATTTGGGCCCCCTTTCTCTCTAGAATAGGGCTTTCTCTGGGCCTAAGACGTGCAGAGAAAAATCTGGATTTACATCCGACAGAGGAAAAGGGTTCACCTGGCTGTAAAACTTCAAGCGGCTTTGAAGGTCGTCGAGCTGCTGCTTTCCTTCCAGGCGGCGTAACTGCAGCTCTCGGTTCTCTTGAACGAGTTTCTCATTTTGGTCTTGAAAAGGAAGTCGACACAACAGGAAAGAGATGAGAGGACATGGGCAGAAGAACACATTTTACCGCTGACAGAGCAAGCTCCATCCAGCGGCGCTCTGGGCGGAGAGGAAATTGCGCCAGCACCGGAGAGGCAGCAGGAGCGGGCCGCACGCACACGCTCAGATGTCGGCCATATGATTCCGCTGCTTATCAAAAACGTAAGACGTAACCTCGCAGCATTAATAGAAGGAAATTGTGGCCTCTGGGACTTCAAAGGAGCGTTCTATCTAAAATACTTAAGAAAATATGTCCCTAAACCTGTGATTTTTACTTACTTAGTGAGGGTCCTGAAAGGCATGCAAAAAAAAAAAAAAAACAACAAAAAATACAAACATTTATCTTTCGGTTTTTGGAGCTCCTTGAATTTTCTTTTCCCAATTTCACATAAAGTGTTTTTATTCAAACAAGATGATAATTTCTCTGGTAATAACTAAAGCCATCGTTTTAATCAACTACACTTTTAACTCATCTGTTAAGGTCGGAGCAGTGGATTCCCAACCAGGGCAGGGGAGTGTCAGTAATAATTCGTGTGTGTTCTTTATGAGCTCACGCTGTTCACGAGAAGGACATGGACTCAGAGCCATCATTATGGGACGGAGGCCCATTATGTTCCCCTAGGCAGTCATTGGCCATGACCCACCAACAGGGTGCTTAGGGTAGAGCTATTGAGGACAGTAAATCCACAGACTAATTTTTCACTCCCTGCATTAAACATAAAAAAAAAAAAGGCACAGTAGCTCGCTAACAAATGTGTTCTCTCGTCTCATGTTCTTAAGTGCGCTCGTCAATCGCGTTCATGGTGGGGGTCAGGCACCCTCCTCCTTGGCTCCCTGTGGACTGACCCTAAACCACGTCATCGGAAGTGTCTCCACTAATTTCATCCTGCTCTCGGAGATTTATGTTTGTCATAAGTCCTCAGTTCAAGCTGTACATTTCTGTTTCCTTTCCTTAAAAAAAAAAAGGGCAAGTCAACACGTTTGCCAAGAATTCTTTACGTAAGCACAACTGCACACTGACTGCATTTTATACAGAAATATGTTTCTGACATTTATAATGCTTTCTGTTTCCAAGCTAGAAATACTGCATGTAAGTAAAAATGGTAAAATACGCAGTTAGGAAGAAATGGAATAAATTCAGATATTTCCTTGAAACTGAAAAATCACACACACACACACACACACATACAACCTGTGAAACCTGTGACTCTAGAGTATGAAGAGGCCTTTTAATATCAAATATATAAAGTTTTTCTTATTGATAAAAGGTTAAAGTTTATCCTAGAGTATAAGTTGCTAATATTTAGTGAACAAAATGAAAAAGATTTAAAAACATGGACAATACTTGGAAAATCTGAAGGTGAAGGTGAAATACTTGGCTTTACACTAAAAATTAGGAGGAATAATAACTGAGTCCTCAGGAGACAGACTTGCTTTCTGTTTAGAGAGCAAAGTAGGGACGTGGAATGCTTTATGTTGAGGCTAAAACAACATCTAGACTGAATGACCAGGTAACAGGAAGGAGGCAAATAGTCAGGAGGATGTAAAAGCAAAGGGGCGGAGGGTATTTCCAGTGGAACTTCCAGGGACTCTGAGGGCGAGCTAGCGTGGGAAGGACAGGACTGCTGCGTGCTCATCTGGGTGATGATGATGAGCTCTAGTTTCTTTATTGTTTCAATTTTTCAGACCAGGGCCCTAAGAATGGCATTCTACTAGGTATAAATAAATGTATTCCAATATTTCTTCTTTTACTGATTTTTGTTGCAACAACTATGTCCTCATGTGTTCAGTGATATTAAAAAACACACACTATGTCATTATTAGTAAGAAAATAACTCAGTGGGAAAATTTATTATGGAATACCAGTAATTTCCTCTCTGTTGAATTTTATGTAGAATTATCCACTATATTTTTCCTTTTTAAACTGTTTATTGGGAGATGATACAGTTCAAAGAGGAAATAGACTTGCTGAATTACAATATGAAAAATCAAAGCGCCCTGTACAAGATGAAAAATAACCTCCTTTATGTTAGGATTTTGACAAACAGCATGTTAAACCAAACAGCATTTTACTCAAAGGAGATAACATTTCACTCTTTAAAAATTATGTTCTTCAAGCACACCGCTAATAAGCAGAGTGCAGAGAACAATTCCACTGAACAATTTTCAAACTCCTTTGTGTTAATACCTTCAGCTGTGATCAATATAAGCTCACGCATTATGCTGAATTATGCATTTCAGCTAAAGATAGAAAGGAACTTTCGAAGCAGGCCCTTACACACATGCAGTTAATTTAAGCATTAACCAAATGCAAGCTGCATTTACATATCCTTCCCCCACATATTCACACAATCTGAAACTAATTTGTACCTCGAATAAAGAGGTGAGTATTCTTAAAAATAATCTGCCAGTTAGATGAATGACTACAAGGGCCAGGAAACATCTTCTGGCAAAGAACGCCGGCTGCATGAAAAGGTAAGTGTGTAAGAGACTTCAAAGCAAAATTAAACAATTTCAAAATCTGTTACACAAAAAGGAACTTTCGAAACATTAAAAGAGTTCCTTAAATAGGCAATTTCAATTTTTGGGGGGTTAGTGTTTCCCTGGAAAAAAATGGTTAAAGGCTGTAATATTTTTCTTATACCCTATTGTAACTTTTCGCATAAAAAAACACACACACACATTTAAAATCATTGGATTTATAAATTTCGGGTGTTCAAGCAAAAATAACTTAAAATAACAGTTGCATTAAAAATATTTAGTTCCAGTAACTTTTCTTCAGAAAATAAATAATTCCGTGCAAAGATTTGTTTAGAATCTTTTTATACTTAAAAAACTAAATAGATTTAGAGATTCCTCAATAGAAGATTGTTAAACTATCCATGGTACATCCTCACACTCATAAACTAGGACAGCCATTGTAAATGATGATGTTGTGAATTTATATTCAGACTCAAGGGATGATTTCACAATATGGTAAATAAAAAAGCATGTTATAAAACTGCATACATATAGGAAACTCTGCAAGGACATACAAAAATATTAATAGAGATTATCTTCAAGGTTGTGAAACTGAGAGATTAAAAAAAAACCCTTTTTTTCTGTTTACTGGAATTTTTTACAGTGTACATGAGTTATTTTTATTAATCAAAAATCTAAAAGAGAAATAACCAGTAAAAAAAAAAAAAGAAGATGAGACATGGACTAGTTTAAATAACCTGTAGTTTTAAATAAATTATAAGAACCCTCAGAATTGCTTCCGCAACAATAAACAGGTTTTTTAAAAAAGGCCATGAGATTCTAAAACCCTTATGAAGAGTTTCTTTCCAGAGACCAATACGGATGTCTAGAGATAAGAGTTCTGGAATTCTTAATATCTTAGGGAAGTATGAAAAGCACAGAAGTAAGCAAACTTTACTTCATTTCTGCTTTCTTTAAGAATGAGAAGTGTACATTGTTTTGGAAAAGAGAGAGGGAATCTAGAGTACTTGCAGTTCCCTCAGCGAGCAAGCATTTACTCAGCAGCTCCCACCCAACACACTGTGTTAGGGACTCAGTTCTGAGCTGTAAAATCAGAAGCTCCATCTTTGAAAACTTTAAATGTTCCCCTGGTCAGAAATCATGTCACCATTTTACTCCACTCACAATCTTCCAGAGAAACACTCCTAGGTCATCTGCCATCAGATTTAACCGCTTGGTAAATAAAAGTGTTTTCCTGAAATGACTGCATCAATCATTAAGTGTGTTCTGCTTCCACCTTCTTAAAATGTTGAAAGTCGGAACATAATTATTAAATGTTATGATTTATAAAATGCCAATTTCAGAAATGTTAAAATGGGAAAGAAAACCCTTCCTATAGTTAATGAAATATGGCATTGTGATCTAAATCAATATATAGAGTACTGATTAGATGTGTAATTTTTTTTTTTTTTTTACTGAGCTGGCATTCAACTTTTAAATGTTCTCATGCAACAAAATTGCAAATGTTCCAAAGGAAGAGCTCGCTGGGTGAGCACCGGCTACAACATTTGAAGGAAATAATTCCATTTCCCTGTTGTGCATTTGTGTGTAACATAACTGTGTAGAATTCAGACATCAAACATCTACCGTTAGAGTTATCTTACTTCTATGAGACAAGAGGAGTGAGATGAGACTCGTAACATGAATCTTTTTTTTTTTGTAACATGAATCTTATTCCTGATCATTACTTAGCAAGGACATCTTTTTTTAAAAAAAAAATCATCATCATGCTTTTTCTACTCAATATGACAAACAATATAAAGCAGACACACACGCACTTGACCTCCCTCTGGTACTCCTGTTCTTTGCCCACCTCTCCCGACACTGACTGAGATTTTTACAGTAGGGACATCTTGACAAGGCTTCTGGTGTGTAAGTTCAGGGTCACAGTGAAGAATTAGATAGCTCATTACCAGAGACCTTCCCTGCTAGACCTGTAACACACAGCAAGCTCCTGCCACCGTTGTCTCACACTGCTTTGCTCTTACTCCCAATGCGCTGGCCACCACTGCACATACTACACTCACTTAGCTGCGTGTTCCTCCCTGCGGGATGGACGCTGCCTGCGGGCAGCGCCTTATTCACTGCCGGACCCCAGGTGCCTCGCAAGTACTGGTGCTCAGTGAACACTTGTGAGCTGTTGAAGAAAGGCTCAAAACTTAGGAAAATTAGACAACCTGAGTAAGAGTGACTCTGGGCAAAAACAATTCCTTCGGCCCAAAGGCTAGGATGAGTACAAGAAAGGTCTGAGCCACCAACACACTTGTGAAGGCTACGGCTGCTGACACAAGCTGTGTCTCCCACACACGGCCAGGTGCCTGGCCCCCAGAAGGCCCCCAGGGAGCCCGGATGGGGTCAGGGAGCAACTGAGTCAACACAGGCCTCAACGGGCAAGCGGCGGCCGTTTCGCATGTACCTCTTTCGGTTTTTAGTCTGTCAAGGATTTCCGCTTTGTCGGTCAGGTCGGACTTTAAGGCCGCCTCGAGTTGTGCAATCTGTACTTTCAGCTGCTGTTCCTTCACCTTCCATTGCTCTTCGTGGGCAGCGCTGAAGGCACTGCAAGACACACGGGACACGCGAGGTGAGCTCAGAGATCAGCTCCGACCGGAAATAAGAGAGAAAAGCGGTGAGTGGCCCAGGGACCACTGTCATCATGTCTCAGGAATTAAGTAAACATGTGCTGGTCTGCTGCTGGTGAGACCCAGGCGCCTTCCTCAGGCTGCGGTTAGGGAACATGAAAGGCTTTGTGGGATGAGCAAAGGAACTGGCCTTAATTTAGAGCTCTCAAGTCAGAGGAGTTGGCAGCGAGCGGCTTTTGTGGGACCAGGGCAGGAATTCCGATACTGAACGTGCTCCAGAGGAACCCGCGTCGCCAGACCTCAGCCTCGCCGCCGGACAGGACCCTTCTCCCCCCTCCCCGCCACACAAACCCCCTTCCTACGGGGAATCTAGAATCTGGAACGTTTAAGGAGCCTGTGATGATGACAAAGTCACAAAATGCTGGCTGTAAAGTGATAGCACAGCGAACCACAAGGCGGCGGTTCTGATGGCAAGTAGTGATAAAAAGCAACAGGCTTAAGAACAAGCCTTACTTGTAACGCATGATTGGGGTGAAAACCCAGAAGAACGCCCCGATAAGAATGGCGAAGGTCGAATTACTGTCCCTCAAGGGAAGTGCGGCAGTTGAAACGGTTGTTAAAATGTCCTGATGACCAAGGTTGGGAGAACTGGCCGCCATGCCACGAGACGGGGTACAGAAGGAAGCCACCGCGTCGCTGCGGCCAGCAGTTCCCAAAGGCCGGCCTCCTCCACACGCTGGTGCTGGGCCAGCTCCACACGGAGCACTTGGGAGAGATTTAAAGACGAAGACGCCAGGGCCCAGGAACTCCCGCTTTTCCTAAGCGCCCAGGTGATGGCCAGGTTTGGAAAAACCCAACTTGATCTGTATTTCAGCAGAAAACTATTATCTGTGAAGCTCGATATGACTGGATAATTATCAGCAGCTTTGACCTTTCCTACTTACTTGAAATCCAGTAAATGAAACAAAACTTTACAGAATCTGCTTTTGTACTGATGAGGAAGAAAATGAAAGTTGTTACTGAAAACTGCCCTGAATGGTGCTCCCAGCTAGTCTTGAGGTTTTTGTATCAAAAGAGATGCTTTGCTGGGAGGCACAGCTTTCAAAGGAAAAACTGTGCATTCATTTTACATTTTGAATGCTCTTATTGCATTTAAAATGACATGACCTGAGAAATGAATGGAATTCTAGAAGTTTTTCTAAATAGGACATCTGTTTCATCTATCAGTGCCCTCCTTTCACATATGGACTCTGGAAAAAGAAAAGCAGGGATCTCATGTACCAATATTTTTAATTAATTTTAAAAAGGTACAATTACCGAGATGTAAATGAAATCCAAAGCACAATATGTACTTTACCTACTAAAGTAAAGAATATTCCTTTACATTTTCATTTTTAAATAAAGAACAAATATGATTTCTTTGTCTGGTCAAATTATATATATATCCCAAATTCATTCATATATATATATATATATATACACACACACACACACACATGCATGTAAGTTTGTGTGTGTGTGTGTGATATTATTAAAAACATGTACTACTCGGAAAAAAATTAGCATGATGAAATAGGCACAAGTATACATTATATCAGATGCCAAAAATTGGAAACAGTAGTGTTCCAATAGCATTAGTACCAGCAAAGAGATCACCAACAGTTAATCTGGCAGAAACATCAGAAGCTGTGTGTGTTTAAATTAAGAACAATTTAGCAGCCTGGTTTTTCCAAACCCACAAAATACTAGTGTAAATCAGCGTAAGTCAATCTGAATTTACTCCACTGCTATCTTCCCTCTAAATTTAGGATTACATTCCGCTGGAGTTTCATGAGGAATTCCTTCTGAATTTACTGTGTTCCTCTACGCTTGGAGCCATCTGTGCAGCTATAAATGGTGAGCCACATCTGGCTCCATTTTCTCGGTGAGGGCTGTGTACAAGATTAAATCTGCAGAGGAGCGCAGTCTCTGAGAGCCTTTTACTCATGAAAACGTCTTTGTGCATTGCCTACAGTGACAACTGAGGGGACCCCAGTAGGTCGTGGCGCACATTTCACTGTTACATTGTGTTGCAGGAGTGGGAGTGTCAACCTGCAGCGCAATGGCTCCTGGAGCTTTGGGTCAGCACCGTGGAAACACACACCCTGACCAACCACAGGGCCGGCTGGAAATAGAGCCGAGCAATTCATCTCCCCCCTAGGATCCTGGTTCTTACAGGACAAATGCCACGTATTCCAATCTCCCAGGGCATCCCAAGGAGACGGGAGTTTAAGCTCTAAATCATCCCGAAAGAAACCCACCGGTACTTTGGTTGGGGCCTCATGGGAATTAAGTCCATATCTACATCAGGGATGTTTCACTTGTTGAAGGAGAAATGATGGCCCAGCGCTCATATGTGATCACGCGAGCTTTCTCGACTCCTGGCAGGCTGCGGGGACAGGCGCTCACTTCACAGAGACGGAGCAGAGTCGATGGGGGTCAGCCTTGCTCCTTTAAGTTTTGACCATTAGGTGACCATCACATGGCAAAGACTTGACTCACCCAATTCTTAAAACAGGTAATTCAAAAATTAGACCAACTCTTTTTTAAAATGTCGGCATTCGATTAGTTTCTCAAGGAGTTGATACCTTAAAGTCACCTTTACAGATTCTCTGGATCCAATCTCAACCGGACTGAATCTGAATCGGATGGGAGTGGGCGCAGAGGTTCCCAAGGGGCAGGGAAACCTGTGTGTTCTGTTTTCCAGGTAATTCACACACAGGATCACTGCAGGACTTTTGCGTTCATTAACCACATCACTCCAGAGCTACGCCATCTTCAAAACTGGGATGCAGCTTTACTATTTTATTGTGTAGAGTTTCTCTCTAACCAAATAAAAAGATATCATTGCAAAAAATTTATTCTGGATTTTTAAAGTGACATTTCTTAAAGCTATGCTTATTTCTTGGCATTGTAACCAAAATGTTTGAACATATTAAAAAAAGTCTCATTCCCAGTACTAACATGAGGGTTTTATCTTACCAGATGATTCTCTAATATGTCATCTGTCAAGTAATAAACACATTCAAAATTTCATTTGAAAATCGAAGATGAGAATGCAATCTGCAAATCACATTTTTCTCCTGACCACGGGCCAATTTTGGATAACAAACAAATGCTCCCCTTTTATAAACATGCTATCACTATGACTAATCAAACCAAGAGTGTGCGTAGTTTTGGATGAGCGCTAGTTGCTGGCAATGATGAAGAACAGTGACATGAAATACAAGAGCTGTAAAGAATCTTAGGAATGATGCTGATATCTGCAGTTTATGGAGTTTCTGTTGAGTTTTGTAGTTTCTCCAACTTCTGAAAACATGTATTTTAAAAAACTGAATTACAGATTTTTATAGCTCTATTTACTGTTATGTGTGTGCGTGCGGGGTTTTGTGCTTAAGTGACAGGATTATTTTTTTGGACACAGAATGTTATGACACTCATTACACACATTTACTTCCATATGCCTGACACCACATTCAAGTGTAAGCAGCATAATGAAGTCTGTTTAACGTAACAGAAAAAAAAAAAGATGTAGCTCAATCATAAAACATAAAAGGAAAAAAAAAGACATTCAAAGTTATATTTACACTCTTAGATCATCTTCTAATACGAAAAGATAAAGTTTCATGGTGATAAAGTAAAATGAGAAAAACATGTCTTTCTCAAAATTCCACTTCTGCATTATTCCCAGATAAGTTTTTTTTTT
>PVJC01037846.1:0-17014 GCA_004026665.1 Murina feae
AAATATGCACATGATATAGCAATATGGTTGTGCATTCCATGAGGAACACTTTTTAAGACATGAAAATCATTTCCATTTGGTTACAAGTACTGTGGAGGGGAAGGAGAGGTACACAAGGAACTACTGCCTTGGTATAAGTGTTTAGCACTAGTTAAGATTTTTAGCTATATAAAACTATCTTCTTTTGATGAAAGTAAACATTAGGTGTGGGAGGAAAACACCTAAGTGAGCTTCCTGATTGATAAAGATTCCAGTGGAGGTTTCCATCCGACTCTCACTCAGTTCTGTTACGCCTCCTTCAACTTTTGCCGCTGTGAAGAGAGGACAGAAGATGTGCTACTTGTCATGGTACTGTCTTCTCCTGCAAACTCCTGGCACCACGACCTCTGCATAGGGGTTCCTAAGAGAAGTGGAATCAGGCTGTGTGGTGAAGGCATGGCTGCATCAGGCAAAGGAGGATGCAGCAACAACAGGGGTCAATAGAAGCTACTGGAGGGATTTCCAGGCAGATGGCAACTTGACCAAATCACTTCCAAGATTCTGTGGGTCTGGGATATCTGAACAGCAATGACATGTTCTCTAATGTGTATTTAAACTCATGATTGATACCAGGATTGAAATGACCAACATTGGTCACATGGTAGGAGAAAATGTCAAGGTGACCGCAAGGTCAAGGTAAAAGTGAGAGTCGGTGAATTAGTTAAAGAGTTAAGAATTCATTGCAAAGGCAGGTATGTAGGGGAAAGCAGTCTAGGAGGTGGGACCAACCTCAGAGGGTTATGGGACATAAAAGTGGCAAAACCTGGAGAGTACATATTGCCTCAAGAACCTAAACTGGAACCTTCCTTCCATTCTAGAATACACACACTTAGGTGGACCTAAGTCAGAAGACATTCATTATCTGGCAGAGACCAAGTCTTCAAGGTTGGGATGATATTTAAGTACATCTGTGAAGTCCGGAGTGAAGTCCCTATTAGATGCCATAGCTCTCCCAGGTCTGAGGTCACCTGGAATCTCTTGAGGGTAATTTGGCTTCAGAACTTCTGGGTAATCCCTTGGATCATATTGATGCTTAGAGAATAATTTTGTCCACAAAATAGAAAATAAAACATAGCAGATCTTTATCTGAAATAAGATAAGATGTTATAGTGATAGTACTCCTTGCAGATAACTACATGTTCTGGTTTTTTCTCTGACACTATTTTTATTGCTTCCCAGATGCAGTTAACATGTGCATTTATTGTGGTATCTGACCCATGTTCATGACTGGAGAGGTATCTTCTTTCTTAATAGTAAAACCCAGTAGAGATGAAAGGGCTGATATTTAGTATACTGTGGGTATATGGGAGACTTACAATAAGCCTACCATAAAGTTTGACACTGTTCATAAATTAATTTTCAATGAAATTGGTTCATTGCCTTTGAAAGTTTCAAATTCCCCCTGAGTCAGGTAGTTAACAAGGATAAAAAACGATCAATCCCTACTTTCTCTTGCTTTGGAATTCTTGCTGCTTTTCTCCATTAGTTTGACGTAAGAGGAGAACACATATAACTCAGACAGTGCTTAAAGATGAAGCCCCCAGAATGCATTGTACTTAAAAGGTAGACTTCATCTCTACAGGAGACTTGCCTCTTTCCCCTTGGAAATTACTTCTGTTGCCTTCTATGTTCATTAAAAAAACACACAGATAAGAAAATGCTTACACATCTGAAGAATAGCTGTGGTTGGTACGCTTAAACGATTACACCAGTGCATCACAAAAGTTTTCGTCTGAAATGTCTGATGCTTTCCATGGGAAAGTGAGTGAAGGGCCAACAAATTTTTAGAGAAACTTTCCCCCTACATCTTTTCACACCATGCAAGACCTTCGGAAAGAAAGGCTGGACGGACACAACAGCGTATCTACATGTGCTTTAGAAGGAGAAAATGACCTGGAAACTAATATGGGATTTAAGAGACAAAATACATATAGTTTAGCATCCCATTTGTCCAGAGAAGTATGATTTCTATGCGACACCATGCTTCTAGTTGGGGTCAGCATCTCAATCATGGAGCTCAGTTCGTGTATTTTTCAGTCTGGTAACTTCTCCGTTCTGTGTCCAGACTCCTGCTCTGCATGTGAGCTTCTGAACACATGCCACGCCAGCCTCGCCTGCTTCATATATTGCTTGTGAGTAGGAATAGTATTATCTCCTCACAGACCCATGTATTTATTTCCTAGATTTTATCTGGTGAAATGGATAATATATATTTTTAAATAATAGGTACTAAATAATCTTGACTGCCAATGAAAAATATCACCTTTTAATAGAGTAGTTCTATTGAATATATTCAAATTAGGTACTCAAATCTCAGGAAATTCTCGTTATTACATGAATCCTCTATCCCCACTGTATATTCTAGCTTTAAAATTCATATATTTAAATGAGGCGATAAAGCAATACCAACTTTGTTGAGGAGGAATTATGTAATATAATGAAAAATGTTTTCTGTTTTTACAATAACGCTATAAATATGCTGAAGATGAGACTACATTTAACTAAATCAGGAAACATTTGGGGGGGAAATAGAGTGTTTATAATAGTATTTCTTAGTATTTTAACACTTTCCAAGTGGACTTTCTGCAGCAGTTGTTCACACTGGAATTTGACTTAGTTTTCTAAAAAGTAAATTATGCAAATATTTAATAGGAGTACATGTAGCCATCTAGTCTTACCTACTGAAAAATTCTGTAACACCCACTGTGAGTCATGCTCTTTGTGAGGCCCTGGGCTTATAATAATGACCAATACAAGATTGGCTCATCACCAATAAGAAGGCAAATGTATTTCATGCATTTAATAAGACAACTGCTAAAATGAACAACCACTCCCAGCCAGCGTGGTTGAACATTGACCTATGAACCGGGAAGTTACAGTTCAATTCCTGGTCAGGGCATATGCCCGGGTTGCAGATTCGATCCCCAATGTGGGGCATGCAGAAGGCAGGTGATCAATGCTTCTCTCTCATCATTGATGTTTCTCTCTCTCCCTTCTTCTCTGAAATGAATAAAAATATATTTTAAAAATAAAATGGGAAATCAAATGTGTAAATGAGTGGGCTTGGCTGAATGTTGTTGTGTGAGATAAAAGTCTTAGTTGGATTAGTTTTGTTAGAGGGTGGGAGTGTGAGATAGGAATCATCATGCTATCAAAAATGTGCATGGAGTTAACATAAACAGGGTCTTAGCTAGAGTGTTGCTTGAGTATCTGGAGTGGTTAGTAGAGGATGGAAGTTTTCTGGAATTATCTTGACTAGCTGTATCAGCATGGGGTGGTACCTACAGCTATCACAGTCTTCGAGTTCCGAGGTTATCTAAGCTAACTCCCTCTGTCTCCTGACCATCTCAGACCAAGCTGTCTGATTCCTTTAGTTCACTGATTCCTTTAGATTTGTATTACATATTTATTATATTTACTTCTTTAATGTTTTTCTTTCTCAGTACTAGATTCTAACACCATTAGGACAGGGACAATGTCTGTTTTGTTCACCTGGTGTAACTATCGCTCAGTACCCTGAATAGCACATAGACATAGTAGGTGCTCAACAAATGTTTGCTGAGGCTGAAAAATGAGTTGCTAAATTTCAACAACCAGTTTATGGCTGATTGTGATTGTATCACTGGGGGTAATGTTATTTTGGACTGCGATTCTTTTTCCCTCTCTATGAATTTCAACATTTCTGCAAATTTGGAACTGCTTTTAATTTTTATTTTGAAGAAGATTATATATTAACATGAAGGTAAGTATGATGAATTAAGAAATTCATCATTAATGGGAATATTATAACATTAATGGGAATATTATCCCATAATATTATAATGGGAATATTATAACAAATGGGATATTATAACATTTATAAAGGTCTTTCCTTTTTTTTTTTTTTTTTTTTACTTTGGCATTTCTCTAAGGAACACTTTCTGCTAAAAGGACTAGTAGAGTTAGCTTTGTGCCTTTTCCATTCCTTTCACATGGTTCTTTACCTCACTTGTTCCTTCACACATCTTACTGGTCTTGTAGATACTGTTGTTGTTTTTAAACCATATTTAGAACAAGGTTCTCTTGAAACCCTGCTGCTTTCCTTGCCAGCATGTGCTCCTCTCCTCTCTTGGGAAGGTACTCTTTTCAGTTGCGTTGTTTATCAAAAGTCATGTCTAAACCGAGATTGCTTTTCCTCCGATGGCATCTGTGTAGCTGCTGAGAGTGAAAATGGGTGGGTGATGCATTGTAAAAAGAGAAAATGAACCCAGCTGGTGTGGCTCCGAGGTTGAGCATCAACCCAAGAACCAAGAGGTCCTTGGTTCCACTCCTGGTCAGGGCGTGCTGGGGTTTCCAGCTCAATCCCCAGTAGCGGGTATGCAGGAGGCAGCTGATCAATGATGATATTCTCCTCTCATCAGTGTTTCTATCTCTCTATCCTTTTTCCTCTCTCTCTCTCTCTCTCTCTCTCTCTGTCAATAAAAAACAATATTTAAAAAAGAAGAGAAAATGAACCGGCAGGAGAGTAGGTATGTATAGATGGTGCAAATTTCCCAGAACACTATGGTGCCACTGAGTAAGAATGTATGTCTTCATGGGATACAACTGGATGGACTCTGCTTCTATGTAGAAGTCTGGGTTTGTTTAAAATAGGAAGATACCTGGACTGGTTAAAAGGGGACTGCATTTGAGAACTGCGGGCTTGTCTAGTTTCCAGGGCAGTCTTACTGAGATCAGCAATATCCCTGAAGCTTAATTAATCCCTGCCTTATGGGGTCGTGAAACTGACTCTTACTGCTAATATGCATGTCACGCTGTGTCCAAGAGGTAAATACATGTGAGTTCTAGCACTCCCCACTCCCTGCTATATTGGTTCCATTTTCAGGACTCATCTTTTGATTAATTTCCCTACCACTTTTCTGTTGGTGCTGAAGTCCCTCTCTGTACTGGTTGAAAGGAGAATGCACAGGAGGATTGCAGGCCTGTTCTAAAGCACAGGGGCTCTGGGCCTGAATTCCTGCTGAGCTCCTGGCTCTGTTAACTCTTGGCTGGCTTAGGAAGCCAGAATCCTCCCTCAGCTACTGCCTAGATCTTGCCAAGCATGGGCAGATGGCTCTGACCCATCATGACATCAGCACCAACTGCCTAGCATAGAGTGTCAATGACAGAATTTCTCAGCTACCATCCCAGCCGTGGACTGCCTGCTATATGCTACCTGTGATGATACTCGTGACATTTGTGTCCCCAGCCCAACACAGAGCATCATAGCCCCTAATGGCCTCTGGCAGTCCCAGCCTCTTTCTCCAGTTGGCTTTTATGATTCTTTTGCCAAGTCTCTTCTGAGCTAACTCTGAGTTCTGTCTTATGTGCCTACTCATATTGTGACAAGTGACACCTATTAGGGGGAAAAGGCACAGGAAGGGTAAGCTAGGGACCCAACTTTTGTGTTAGTGTTCAGTGATCTGTGAATCCTAGGAGATGTGCCCTTTTGTTTTCCTGCTTTAGTTGGTAGCTCCTTTAGAACCCTTTGTGAGAACCATCTGCTGTTCTGTGTGTGTGTCTAAGTGTTAAGTGAATAAGTAGACTCAGTGTTGTTGAAGATATTCTTGTTCAATGCTAACAGCACTTCAAAGAAATAATGAGTGGGTTACGTGACTAGCTTGTCCATATAGCACACCTACCCTGTGGTACTCACTCCCTGGTCATTGTGCTGCCCTGACTGACTTTCTCTTGCTCTGTGGCCCAGATTACTGGGACATCATAGCTAGAAGGGAACATAGAAAAGCCTTAGTCCAACTCTCTTTTACTGCATACATTTTACAGAATTTAGGTTCAGAGAGTGAGCTGCATGAGCTTTCGTTGTAATTAAAGTTGTGATTCGACTTTCATGATGATGTGTGCCTTTCATATTCAGCATGGATTCTATCTGAGTTTATATCATACAACAAAACATCTCTATCTGCAATGTCAAAGTATCTTGCTATTCAAACATAGCATAAAAGATGATCAGGCTAGACTGATGAGTACAGAGTCAGGTCTGGCTGTGAGCCCTGGCTGTGCTCCTGACTGGCTTCTACGTGATTTTAAGCAATATGCTATGTCTCTTTGGCATAAGATTAATATCATTGTTCAGTATAGTTGGGCAAATGAATTGGGAGAAACCATTGTAAGTACGCAGGGCATAAGCTTTTACAGAATAGGTACTTCAAGAATATGCTTTCCTTTTCTTACTAGAAGAAAGACCAGTTAGTTGGTGAATATTAACTTATATTTTTTCTAATATTTGATTCTATTAATAAATAGATAACATAAAGCTTGACATTGGATATGGTCTGAGAGTTTCTCCTAGTGTCTCATAACTTATACAGGCATCTAAGAAAATCTAATCATCTCATTACTATAGAAGACTGTTTCCTATTATCTCTTTTTTTCACAATCATTACTTTAAAAAAAAAAGTCAACGTATGATGAAACCCCTCCATTTACCCCTTAATGCCTGGGATAGTCTCTCCTATTTCTGCAAAATCTTTATGGCCCATAGATTTACCATCTATCATTTATAGCTCCCCTTTCCCCTGTGCTGCCTGGAAGATGCTCTATCAGTCCAGGAGGAAGTAGTTAATACTCAGTGAATCAATGATGATAGGCCCTTGATGGTGCCAGGAGAATGCATGTGAATCCAGTTGCCTGGGCATGTCTCCCTGTGCCAGGTGACCTGTGGGTCTGCAGGTCTCAAAGTTCAGACATGTAGATTGTGTTTGTTTGGGCTAGGTTATTTAAATTTAGTCATCAGTGTGCAATTCGTATACAGATGCTCCACTACTTATGATGAGGTTACATCCTGGATAAACCCATTGTAAGTTAAAAATGTCATGATTAGAAAATACATTAATACACAGAACTTACCGAACATCAACGCTTATCTAGCATACCTTAAATGTGCTCAGAACGCTTATAGTAGCATACATGGGGCAGTTTTCTGAATTTGATCTCAAGCAAGAAACACAAATGGACATTTTGTAGACCTGAGGGGATGTGAGAACCCAAAACACAATATCCAAAAAAATACTGGCGACACAGTGCATTGCAGAGTATCGGTTGTTTACCCTCAGGATTGTGTGGCTGACCAGGAGCTGCCACTTGCTGCCACTGCCCAGCATCACGAGAAAGGACTGTACCACCTATCACTAACCCAGGACAAGATCAAAATTCAAAGGGTGAACTGTGGTTTCTACTGAGTGTATATCATTTTCACATCATCATAAAGTGGAGAACTCATAAGTGGAACCATCATAAGTCAGGAATTCTGTGTGTGTGTGTGTGTGTGTGTGTGTGTGTGTATACTCCCTAGTTTATGCACACACTATTCAGGAACATACAGACTAGTGAGTCTCAACCTTCCTAATGCCTTGACCCTTTAATACAGTTCCTCATGTTGTGGTGACTCCCAGCCATAAAATTATTTTCATTGCTACTTCATAACTGTAATTTTGCGACTGTTATGAATCATAATGTAAATATCTGATATGTAGGATGTATTTAGGTGACCCCTGTGAAAGGGTCATTTGACTCCCAAGGGGTCGTGACCCACAGGTTGAGAACCGCTGTTATAGATAGTACTTTGAGGAACTCAAAAATGGACTTGGATTTGTTGTGTAGTCTGATGATTTAAAATGGGACGTTTGGGGTATCTTTAATGTCTGCAGGTAGAGGAAGAAGAAGGATGAGAAATGGAAGAACAAACACATTTTTCCCTTCTCCATCTGACATTTGATAGCCACCAGAGGTTTACCCCCATTGGTTCAAATGATTTAATGCTAATGAGGACGATTTTTCAGATTTGATCTCGAGGGCAACTAAACATATTGATTTTTCTTAAGAGTGAGTCAGGCAAGGGAAGATACATCTTATCCTTGCTAAGAAAAACTTTGAGAGCAGTAAACATGAAGTGTTTTATGCCCATTCTATATGAAGGACATTTCATTAACCTTTTTCCCTATGTTAATATTGTTTGAGTAATATGAAAAAAAAGATTAAAAGTGACAGTTTAATATAAAAGAAAAATGTGTAGGATTTCAGATCACATATTATTGTTTTAAGTTTGTGTCTATGGATTAAAAGAATTCCTTGACTATAAAAAGTGAGTTAGTTTTAAATAACCTAATTAGGTAGTCAGTTATATTGCTTATCTACATTTACAAAGAGCAAATGGACAACAGGAAGTGACTACAGGTTGCTTAATTAATCTAATTAAACACCTTCCTAAGACTTCCTGGCTCAGCAAGGCTCTGGTTTCTCAAAATCACTAGTACCTTGCTAAAAATATGTATATATTTCAAAATATAAACTTTTAATTTTAAAAACTCTTGAATTATTCCCCACACTATGTGCAAAAGTGAGTACATATGAAGTATGCATGCTAATAATAAAAATTAGACTTTATAATTAAGTTGACTTAATGGATACTGTACAGATGTACTCAGTTTAGATGTTCATACATGCATGTTATAAAAAAATAAAGTGCAAATATAAAGATAATTATGAAGAATTTCATAAAATACTTGGATAAAACACTGGAATTGTCTGGCCCCCAATGATCTCCCCACAAGCCCCAGAACAGTTTCAGATAAGCCACCTAATTTCTTATTAAAGATCCCAATAAAAAGAGATTTCTGATATTCCTTTGTTAAGTTGTATAGATTCTGACATTATAAAATTCATTATTAAGTTAATGTTCACCTACTTATTGAGTCTACTTAAGTGAAATAGAGAGTAGACTTCAGCTATCCTATATAAAGAAGCCCAATATGTTAAGTGTCCAGTTGGCTGTTCAACCAATCAAAGCATAATATGCTAATGTTATGCTAAAGCCACACAGCCACTCGCTATGATGTGCACTGACCAACACGGGGCAAACATTTGACTGGTTGACCAGTTGCTATGACATGTACTGACCACCAGGGAGCAGATGCTCTGACCAGTAGGTTAGCTTGCTTCTGGGGTCCTGCCAA
Organism: Murina feae; assembly: GCA_004026665.1. Classification (NCBI taxonomy): domain Eukaryota; kingdom Metazoa; phylum Chordata; class Mammalia; order Chiroptera; family Vespertilionidae; genus Murina; species Murina feae. Next base: position 9,030 of record PVJC01037846.1, read on the forward strand.
TCAGGAGAGCGAGACGGGCCAGACACGCCCTTGAGCCCTCCCACAGCCCGTCTACGGCTGGCCAACCTCCTTCATCCCTCCCCAGCCTGATCATGTACTGATGGGGGGGTCCTTCAACCTGGCCTGCACCCTCATGCAATCCAGGACCCCTCAGGGGATGTCAGAGAGCCAGTTTCTCCCGATCCCACAGGACAAGCAGAGGGAACTCACTGGTGCATGAATCTGTGCACTGAGCCTTTAGTATCTAATCTAATAAAAGATCAATATGCAAATTAACCATCACTCTGAGACACCTAAGCCACGCCCACCAGCCAAGACATGCCTCCCAGCCAATCAGAGTGGCTGTATGCAAATTAACCCAGCCAAGATGGAGGCTGGCAGCCACGGAGCTAGAGTAAACAGGAGGCTTCCATTACAACTGCCTGACTAGGCCGACAGGCCTCTGCTCAAGCAACAATGTTTCAATTATAAAAGCCACGGAGTTGAAGCAAACAGGAGGCTTCTGTTGCCTGCCTAGGCCTCTGTTCAAGGTAACAAAGTTTCAATTATAGAAGATAAATAAACCCAGAAACCTGATTCCAGCCAGCCTTGCTGGGATGTTGGGTCAATGGGAGCTGTGGGCAGCTTGCAAACAGCCATCAGCCCCTCACTAGGCACGCCAGTAGGTGGATATTCCATGAAGGGTCCCAGACTGTGAAAGGCCACAGCCCAGGCTGAGGGATCCCTCCCAAGTGCACAAATTTTTGTGCACCGGGCCCTTAGTATATATATAAATGACAAGTATCACATGATCTCACTCATATAAAGAACAAAATAAACTGATGAACAAAATAGATCCAGAGGCATAGAAGCATGGAACATACTGTGGACTTTCAGAGGGAAGCAGGAGAGGAAGACAGGAAAAGATTAACCAAAGCACTTGTTTACATATATGCATAACCCACTGACAGAGACAGTAGGGTGCTGAAGGCCTTGTGGGAAGAGGGTTGGTGGGTGAGGGCTAAGAGGAGCTAATGGGGAAAAAGGGGGACATCTGTAATACTTTCAAAAATAAAGATTATAAAACACACACACAAAAAAAACTTACCATCCTGAACCACAAGTCAGGAACTTTGTTTTATTAGCATGTAGAATGTAAGAGTTTGAAATAACTTAGTAATACCTTTTAATTGAAGGCTGATAAAAAGGAAAATCAAAGAGATTCATTGACCTCAATATTACACAGCTAACAATGGCTGCTGTGAGGCTCAAGTTCAAGTATTCTGACCTCATGTCCAGGACTCTTTCCACTCAGAGTTGTGTGTTTATTGTTATTTTTGGAGCATTTCCTTTATTACAAAGCTAAGTGCCTTAAATACACTGTCATATTCAAAACTCACAACGTCGCAAAGAGGTGCATATCATGACCTGAGTTTTTCCAAATTGAAAACTGAATCTAACCTCTCCCCATATAGGAAATGACAGGCAGCAAAGCTGATATTCTTACCCTACCCCATACCACCACCTTTCTCTGACATTCCCCTCTGCAACATTGCTCCAGTAGGGAGCCTCTAGGCCCCATTCTGCAATTTTTTAAAATTCTAATCCAGTTTGTAAGGAGAAATGATATTCCGGATTAGAAAATGAGCTGCTTTCTTTTCTGTGAATTTTCCAAAGAAAAGTTTACAAGAAGAATCTTGACAAGATAATTACAACCTGCTCATTTCCCCCTTTATTTCATTAACAGTTCCTAGAACCCTGAAGCCTTTGAAAAGCGAAAAGCAATATTTAATGAATGCAGCTAGACTATAAGGTAGTGCATTGGAGCAGAAGGTGGCATTTTATCCAGAGAGAGATGACCCCACAGAACAATGTCAATGTGCTGTTTTTCCACAATGTTGGCGTTTTAGCAGCAGGTTGTAGTTCAATGGGAGAATAATAATATTCACTTGCATATCAAAATCAGAAAGTGTCAATAGATGATGTGATTATTTCATTGAAAACACAGGAATGTTTTAACAGGTTCATGTCACGTGTGCCGTAATGTGAGCACATCCATTTGTAGCTATAAGATATAGTTGCTTTTGGTTTTAGAACTTTGTACTTATATAAAACTAGGGGCCTGGTGCATGAAATTTGTGCACAGGGGGTGTGTCCCTCAGTCCGACCTGCACCCTCTCCAACCTGGGAGCCCTCAGGGGAGTCCTCTCCAAACTGGGAGTTTCTGTCTGTCTTTGCAATCATATGAGTGAATTGTCTGAGACCCCAACCCAGTTTGGTTTTGTGCTCACAGAATAATAGAGGTCTTTTTTCTTCTTTGCTCCATTGGTGGAGATTTTCTAGAAGTTGCAGGATATCTTCCTTTTAATTTTTCCTTGAGACTCTGACTTTACTTATGTCTCTCACCTTTGCTTTCCCTCCATCCCCCACTCACAACAGTAACTTGCTCCAGGCTCACTTTGTTCTAGTGTTTAGGAGACCCCGCAATACATCTGCCACCAGAACTATGATTCCCAGTATTCCTGGTGCTCCCTGCGCTCTGGGCTTCAGCTTCCAGTCCAGGGGCTGCCAAAAGAATTACGATTTCCAGAATTCCAAGCTCCCCAAGCCTCCTGCTCTCTGTCTGTCCACTCTCCCGCTCTGCCAAGCCCCCCAAGCCGCCCAATCTCCACCCACTCTCCTGCTCTGCTCTCTGTCCGGCGCCTTGGGGTACTTGGCTCCCTTGGTTGCTAGGAGTAACTGAGGGAGCCAAGTCCCCCAAAGCTGGCCACTCTCTGTCCACTCTGTCCTGCCCCACCCCCGATTGCTCGGCACATGCGCACTGCCCACAGGCCTGCCATCTTTGTCGGGTTAATTTGCATACTCACTCCTGATTGGCTGTGGGTGTCATGGAGGGATGGTCAATTTACATATTTATCTATTATTAGTGTAGATGAGGCCAATACGTGTTGAATAGTATCACAAGGGAATAAAATGTCAGTGTCAGGCAAATTAAAACCTGAATGTTTTTCCACAGTTGGTGTGGAGACCCTTGGCAGGCAAATTCCTCCATACCTCCATGCCCTTCTCTGAGCAACAGGGGCAAGCCTTTCATTTCCTCTTTCTCTCACACATGTGCCATGTGTGTAACCAGAACATGCTGGGAATATTTAGAGAGCACTTGTCATTTAGTATTTGATTAAGGACAGACCAAGGGGGCATTTCTCATCATGATTTGTTTCCATTCTAGAGTAGAAACTAATCAACAACAGAAAAGATGATCCCTTTGGTAGGATTACTCTGCTTTTAGGTTTTGGGAGAAATGGTTTTTGAATAAGTTAGTGAGGACAATTTTTTCCTAGACTCAGTAAGTACGGGGTTAGAAGTGTCCCCCTGTGGCTTGCAAGTATCATTTTTTTTGTTGTGAGACTGCTGGTTCTGTTCCCCGAAGTACTAATGGCTTCTACATATATATGTATATTTTATTTTAGTATTAATTCCAGTTATTATACTTACCAAAAATCTGAAAGTCCTCATCACACTTCCTAAAAGTGGCTTGAAATTTACATTTCAAATATATCATAGTTATCAAGATCTGGGGAATTTGACACAGTATGTTAAAAATATATCATATGGGAAAACCATAAAAATCAAGGTAACATGGTGGGAATTCTAGCCTATATTTTCTGTTCTGTGTGTGTGTGTGTGTGTGTGTGTGTACAGACATGCACCAAAGAAGGGTGATAGAAATTGTGTGGGCACACCCTTCTTTGAAACAATGAATGAATCGTTTTTATGTCATAAGATGAGGTTTAAATCTCTAGCTTCCTGCTGAGAAATTTCTTTAAATACATTTAAGCTGTTAAGTAAGAGTGAAAAAATGAATGCTGTGTGTTCTGAATAGCCTAATAGTTTGATTCTCCTGTTTTTCTTTTTCTTGTTTTTGTCAACTTAATATCAACATAATTTAAATAATTTAAGCTAAAATTTCTTGGTCTGTGTTAGAATTTTTTTTTTTTTTAGGTTACTGCAAGATTTTTTTGTTGTGGCTTCTGTTACTTTTGAAAGTCACTTCTACTCAATATATTTAATAGTAACAAATATTAGCTTCAGTAAATGAAATAATAGAGCATGTTGCCAACTTAATCGAATCACTTATACGGCAACGATGATTCCACTGATGCTCTTAGAGTTGCTTATTACAAGTGTCCTTGGAAGCCCTTTACCTCTTGTCATCTCCACTGGTCAGTCTGTTTTTGAATAACTTTTTCTGATTTTTCAAACCAGTTAATATGTTTTGTGGTGTCCAGTACTCAGGTGATTGATACTCTCCAAAAGACCCATATTCAGTTTTCAGTGACAATGGAGCATTTAGTAGTTTATGTTTAAACACCAGACCTGATTGTGCTGGAGTGTGTATGTGTCCAGTTATGCATTGGATTTTACTTATCATTTTGGTCTAAAGAAAACGGGAAAATGATGTTTGTGCCTCTTTCTGTGTGTATGTTTTATCTTTCTAAATAGGAATTCATATGCCATACATATATTTAAACATACATACATTGTAGGGAAAAGGAGACATTTGAGCATTATTGCTAGAGATGTAAATTGATGTGTAGCCACTACGGAAAACAGTATGGAAGATCTTCCAAAACAAACAAAAACAAAACAAAACAAAACAAATAACTACCACTGGGTATTTATGCAAAGAAATCAAAACATTAATTCAAAAAAAATTGTGCACCCCCAGCTTATTTCAGCATTATTTCTAAGAGGCAAGTCATATAAAAAACTAAAGTATTCATGGAGAGATGAAGAAATGGGAGATTATTTACCAGTATATATAATATCAGAGATGTGTATACACACACACACACACACACATCTGTGAGATTATATATGTATATTTATTCAACCATAAAAAATGATTGAAATCTTGCTGTTTGAGACAACGTGGTTTTACATTGAGGGCATTATGCTAAGTGAAATAAGTCATACAGAGAAAGATAAATGCCATATCATCTTACTTATATGTGCAATCTTTTTGAGAAATGAACTCATAAATATGGACAACAGTTTGGTGGTTTTCAGAGGAGGGGAATGGTGGTGGTCAAACTATACAGACTTTCAGTTATAAATTAAATGTTATGCAGATGTAATGTACATGTTGACTATAGTTAATAATGCAATATTGTCTATTTAATAGTTGCTTGGAGAGTAAATCTTAAAAGCTCTCATTAAAAGAAAAAAATGTGTAATGATATAATGATAGATTTGACTTACTGTGATGATCATTTTGCAATATATACATATACAATTGGGCTGAAGGTCAACTCCACCCAGTAACATCAACAGCAATCAAGACTCAACTACAATAGGACAATGCACACGGCCAATACAGGGGTGCACCTAGAGTGCCCAGCTCAGGTGACTGGGGAGGCTGAACCATTGAGCCCTATAGGACACCTAGTACACTACCAATTTTAGAAAATATAGCAGCTCTACCTAATACATAGAAACAAACACAGGAAAGCAGTCAAAATATGTTGCAAATGAAATAAAATAAATCTCCAGAGAAAGAACTAAGTGAAATGGAAGAAATATGTTGCAAATGAAATAAAATAAATCTCCAGAGAAAGAAGTAAGTGAAATGGAAGCAAGCAAATTACCAGATTTAGATTTCCAAACAATGGTTATAAGGAGCTCAAGGAACTTAATGGAAATTTCCAGGAACTTAGTGAGACATCAAAGACATAAAAAGGACCAATCAGAAATAAAAGATACACTAATTGAAATAAAGAATAATTTATAGTGAATCAACAGTGGAGTAGAAGTTACTTGGAATAAAATCAGAGATTTGGAATTTGAGGACACAAAAAACACCCAATCAGAACTGCAGAAAAAAAAAATCAAAAATATGAAGACAGTGTAAGGAGACTCTGAGACAACTTCAAAGTACCAACATTTGCACCATTGGGGTGCCAGAAGGAGAAGAGGGAGCAAGAAATTGAAAACCTACTCAAAAATAACGACAGAGCCCAGGTGGTGTGGCTCAGCAGATAAGCATCAACCAGGAGGTCACAGTTCGATTCCCAGTCAGGGCACATGCCCAGGTTGCAGGCTCCATCCCCAGTGTGGGGCATGCGTGAGGTAACTGATCAATGATTCTTTATTGTCATTGGTGTTTCTATCTGTCCATATCCTTCCTCTTTTAAATCAATAAGAATATATTTTAAAATAAAATAAAATAATGACAGGATATTTCCTCTACCTGGTGAAAAAATGTAAATATACAAGTCCAGGAAGCACAGAGAGTCCCAAACAAGATAAACTTTAAGAGGCCCATACCAAGACACACCATAATTAAAATGCCAAAGGTTAAAGACAAAGAAAACATCTTAAAAGCAGCAAGAGAAAAGCAGTAGTCACCTACAAGGGAGTACACCTATGAATGTCAGCTGATTTCTCAACAGAAACTTTGCAAGCAAGAAGGGAGTGGCAAGAATTATTCAAAGTGATGGAAAGCAAGGATCTACTACTACCAAGGTTACTCTACCCAATAAAGGTATCATTTATAATTGAAGGTCAAGTAAAGAACTTCCCAGACAAGAAAAAAAGCTAAAGAAGTTCATCACCACCAAAGCAGTATTACATGAAATGTTAAAAGGTCTTCTTTGAGAAGAAGAAAAAGGAGGAGAAAGAGGAGGAGGAGAAGGAGGAGAAATAAAAATATGAACAAGAAAATGGCAATAAATACATCAGTAATTGAATTAAAAATCAAAATAAATAAGGAAGCTAAAGAATGAGATAAAACTTATGAATAAAGTAGAACCAGAGGCCTGGAAACGGAACAGACTGATAAATCTCGGAGGGAAGGGGGGATTGGGGGACTGGAAGTGATTAACCAAAAAACTTATATGCATACATGCATTACCCATGAACACAGACAACAGGGTGGGAAAGCCTTTGTTGGGGCAGTATCCAGGTGGAGGGGGCAATGGGAGGAGGACACCTGTAATACTCTCACCAATAAAGATTTAAGGAAAGAGTAAGTAGGAGGAGCGGCAGCTTTTCATTTTCTTGTAGTTCACTATGCTTGTATTTTTACCATCTTCAAGCTTCAGTTTCTTTGCAAAAGTCTTTTTAGGTTTTTGTTTCATTTTGTGTGTTGTGTGTGTGTGTTTGAAAATAAGTTAATCCTTAAGTCTATGTAACCAGATCTTCATTAAAAGTGTTAGGCCACCACTGCCAATTCTTTAGATTTGTGTCCTGCTTTCCCTCAAGATACACCGTTCCTCATATGTAGCTCAAGACCATCTGATGTAGGGATGTCAGTGTAAGTAAGCCTGTATATAAAACATTAATCTGGCTTAGTATACTTTTTCATATTTTTAAGCACAACCAATATAGAGTCTTCGTATGTTTCCTGCATCCCACTGACTGTCCTTTATTTCCTGTGGAGTGTGTTTACTCTGTAATAGAACCCACTAACTTTAAAGAAGAGAAACGTCAAAGCAGGTGCTCTTGTTAACCAAAGACATGTATGTATAACCCATAGACACAGGCAACAGTGTGGTGATGGCCAGGGGGGGGGGGCTGTGTGGAGGAGGAAAAAGGGGGTAATAGGAACACCTGAAATAGTGCCAACAATGAAAATAAAGTTTAAAAAATAAACTCAAGATACTCTTGGTGGGGAAAAATGCCCAAAACATTTCCACCAGATTTAATAGCATTTCTCTTTGCTAATATGCTTTAATTTAGTGTAGTTGAGATTGTATAATAGGTGAGGAGAGAAATGAACTGAACTCCCTTTAAGCAAGCTCAATGTTGTTTCTCTCAGACAAGTGTTTGGATGGTGGTGAATCTACACTGTATCCCTTGGAGGTGGAGAAGTGGGACCCCTCTGTGCTGCTCCTGGCATATGAAACAGCATGCCTTCACAGAGAGTGGAGAATGTGTTAGTTTAACATCCTCGAAGGGAAATTGAGTTTCTTCTGAAGAACATGTGCCTAAAGGGAGGGACACCC
>PVJC01037847.1:0-17021 GCA_004026665.1 Murina feae
GTGCATCAGGCCTCTTGTTTAACATAGAAGGTAATGATGCCTTTTTGATCTTGCCTTCTCCACTCTCCCCTTCTTCCTCTGCTCAGTTGCAATGACTTCTTTGTTATTCTTTGAAGAGACAAAATGTGCCACTTTAGGGTCATGGCTCTTGCAATTCCTTCTACATTAAATATTCCTGTTTCAATGTCAATTCTCCCACTCCTTCCTCTCTGATCTATTGTCATCTCATCAGCCAGACTGTCCTTATACTCTCCATGTGAAATAACTCTCCCTCTTTGAGTCTTCTCATCTCCCATACTCTATTTTATTTACCTTGATGGAACTTACCACCACTTGACATATACGTACTAGTCTCCGGCACTAAGGGGTAGGGTCAGAGTGGGAGCATTATTTTGCTCATCATTTCATTTCCAACACCTGGAACAGTGTTTAATAAATAGCAGATGTTCAGTGAATAGTTACTGAATGGATAAAGATCACCATTCTTCTCTACCAAAAGGATATTTCTATGATTTCTAAATGCAGTCAACTTTTCTTTCAGGCTTTTTAATCAAAATAACAGAAAATTCAGTGGAAGTTTCTACAGTTTTATATTTCTGCTGACTGTGCCTTGGCAAATTGCCTCCCTGAGTTTTATAATCCCCTTGTCTTCCCACCTCAGCTCACCCTTCTCATATTTGCCAGCATGAATTCAGAAACTTATCTCAGTACTGTTTATTTATAAATGATCCTCTATGAACTCCAGAGTAAATTGTTGCAAATAATTGCCATCGGACCTAAGGTTCAAAGAGCTAAGGTCACAAGCGCTGTACTGTCAAATCCAAAGTAGTACTCAAACTCTCTGCTCTGATTAGAAGAGCAGATATGATGTGTTTGGGGGTTTGCTTAGTATTTGAAATGGCAAGTAAAACTTGGTCCCCAGATGTATATAAGAAATCACTTTGAAAGAATAAACTTCTGGTACATAAACCAAGGATAATAGAGCTAATTTCTTTTATAATTAAGTAAATAGCCTTCTTTGGAGGTTAACTAACCATATCAATGCAACTTTTTGGCTAATGGCTAGCTACGGGTGATAGCGTCACTGGAGCTGGGTGGGTGATTTTAGAACAGGTTCAGCAATGTTTTTTTGCAAAGGGAAAGATAGTAAATATTTTAGGTTTTATTGAGTACATACTATCTCTATTCTATATATATATTTTTAAAGAACTTGTATGCATATATATGCATAACCCATGGACACAGACAATAGTGTGGTGCAGACCTGGGGCAGGGGGGCAGGGGCTGGGGTTGACTTAGAAAGGGTTAATGAGGAGAAAAAGGGGACATTTGTAACGTTTTAAAAAATAAATATTTAAATATTTGTATATTTATAATATTTTAAATCCTATATAATAAAGAGGTAATATGCAAGTTGACTGTCATATCCTCTCACAAGATGGCTGCCCCATGTGGTCACAAGATGGCTGCCACAAGATGGTCTGCAGGGGAGGCAGTTGGGGGTGACCAGGTCAGCACGGGAGGGGAGTTGGGGGCAACAAGGCCTGCAGGGGAGAGCAGTTTAGGGTGACTGGACCTGCAGGGGAGGGCAGTTGAGGGCAATCAGGTCAGCAGAGGAGGGCAATTGGGGGCAATTGGGCCAGCAGGGGAGGGCACTTGGGGGCAATCGAGCTGACAGGGGAGAGCAGCTGGATGTAATAGGGCTGGCAGGGAAGGTCAGTTGGGGGTGATCAGGCTAGCAGGGGAGGGCAGTTGGGGGCAATCAGGCTGGCAGGGGAGCAGTTAGGCATTGATCAAGCTGGCAGGGGAGTGGTTAGAGGGTGATCAGGCTGGCAGGCAGAAGCAGTTAGGGGCAGTCAGATAGTCAGGCAGGCAAGTGGTTGGGAGCCAGCAGTCCCAGATTGTGAGAGGGATGTCTAGCAGTTGGACATCTCCAGAGGGGTCCCAGTTTGGAGAGGGTGCATACTGGCCTGAGGGACACCCTTATCCCTCCTCCTAACCCCAGTGCATGAATTTTGTGCACCAGGCCTCTAGCATATATGTAAAAGCCCAAGTGACCAGATGACCAACCAGTAGCTATGATATGCAATGATCACCAGAGGCCAGACACTCAATGCAGGAGCTACCAAGTGACAGCAAATTTGCAGAGTGCCCTCTCACACTCCAGGACCCCTCGAGGGATGTCAGACTGCCAGCTTCGCTTGATCCTAACAGGCCAGGCTGAAGGACCTCGTAGGCCTAGGGACCCTGCAGGCCCTGCCGGAGGGAACCCACTCACTCTGCAAACACCTTTTGAGCCCCAACACTACCCCAGGTGTGGCCAGACAAGGGGGGATTGTGGGAGGTTGGCTCCAGGGCATGTCTGGCCTTTCTCATCCAGTCCCATTTTCTAACTAATTTCTTTTCAATGTGCACAAATCCATGTACTAGGCCTCTAGTATAGATATAATTTTTAACTCCAGGAATATGCCACATGTTGGATTTGACCCATTATCCATAATTTGCTGTCCTCTGTTTTAGAATTTGGCATTTTTTTATAATGAGTGAAATTGGTCAACTGTATGATTCCTAGGACATGGGAAAGGACAGTCTTATAGAGATGAGGTATTTAATAAAGGAAGCAATAATTAACAAGCAACAGAAATGTTCTAGCCAATTTATAATCATTAGCAGACAAGGCCATGCAAATTGTAAGTGTAGACCACAGTAAGTTATATGGAATTTATTTCAAGTGGTTCTAAAAGCAGTATTGGATGAAGTTCTAAGCAGGTGGAGAATGGATATGGTATAAGATAGATCGTACATCAGGAAAAAAAAAGCACACACCTGAGAATGCATATTAAAAGCCTGAATCTTATTTCTATCCTTATGAAAAACATGGTGCTCATGGATTTGCCTGCTGGATGATCCTAGACAAAGTAGTTTACTAGGTATATAGCTGTCATTTATTGTGTTCATATTTTTATTGAAGACCTCCAGTACGTGCCAGCTATTCTGCCAGGTACTGCAGGTGTAGCAATAAACAGAGAACACAAGGTCCCTAGAATCACGGAGCTTGCATTCAAGTCAGTAAATCCACTCACTAAGTAAACAAGGTAACCTGAAATAGTGACAAGTCCTTCATGTTAAGAAATCATATATAGAGGTGGTCGTTTTGGACAATGAGCCAAATTGAAAATAACAAGCAAGCCAGTACTCACTTATTGCCACAGTTCAAGCAAGAAGCCTAAAGTACTAACTCACCAATATTTCATTTTCCCCCAAGGAACAGCACAAGGCAAGGGTCAGATGGGTGAAGCGCAGGTGTGGGAATCATCTCAATGAAGAGGAACTTCATACAAAAGGCTCCTTTATCTTTACAGATCCATGGGTGGGGGCGGGGGAGGTGGAGAAGGACAGGAGAAAGAAAAGGTACTGAGTCAAAGTTTACACACCTCAGCCCCGGTCCCCTATAAGGAGACTCTGAGTAGAGAAGACTGGGCTAGAAATGCAGGTGTGCATATGAGACATGAGCATCGTCGGTCTGGACAGGGGAAGGAGGAACTGAGTCCTGACTGCAACTCCCTCTGGAGCCTGCAGTGCACTAGCTGTGGGGTTCAGAGGGCAGTGAGACCTGTCTTTCCAAGCCTTTTGGTTGCCTGTGGGTGGGCCTGAGGGATCACACAGAGGATCTGGGACTGAGATGGACTCCTCACTTAGGAGGACACTGTTTACATATAAATATTCCTGGGAAGGCTTCCACCAAAGAGGTAGGCCATTAACCTGGTACCCAAATGACATGGAGAAGGTCACCATATGAAGAGCTGAGGGGCCAGCACTCCAGCCAAGGAAAGAACAGTTTTCAAATGATGCTGTAATGAATTTGAATGATGCAAGGAAAAGTGGAAAGGTGCATTATAAATGCAGAGAGGCTGTAATGACATGGCAAATCTCATTTCCTGAGCTCCTGCCATCTTCTTCCAGGCACTTTTCTAGGAGCTGGAGATAGTGCCCGAAAGAAAACACAGTCTCTGCCACCACCACTCACACATTCAGACTCAGGTGTAGTTATTGCAGTTAAAACGGGAAGGCAAAATAAAGAAAAACATCTAGTGAGCTTCATCTGATCAGAGACTGTGCTGGGAGCATTATAATATTCAGCTCTCCAAGCAACCTTGTGAACTGGGCTTTATAATACATGTTTTTGCCTATAAAGCAAATAAGTCTCAGAGAGGTTAGAAAAAATGTCCAGTACAACCACTTACTATCTGAAAAGACAGCCCATGTTCTTGCTTCGACACCACAAGTGACTGTGAGTTTGGAGACTGGTCATTATGAACTAGGGCTCAAAGCTGGAGAAGGTCCAAGTACCAGGATGACTTGCTATTAAGCTTGCACTTTCTTTCCTCGGACTTTTTACCTACCTCTGTCTAAGGAGTGATTTATTTGAAAGGCTTAGATGGCATCGACTGTGGCTGGTGTTGCAAATGCTCGTAGTTGTTGAGACAAGTTGGCAAGCAGATCACAATTCCGGCGAACCCAACAACACCCCACAAACAGCTCTGGACACCCTGGGGCTACCATATGCCTCATGCTGTGCTATGATAATTGTATGTCCACACGGTTTCCGAAGCATCATCCCAGCTCACGTCTTAAACTGGAACAGAGTCCTTTCAGAAGAACTGATAGCTGCTTGAAGGAAAGAAGCAGTAGGAGGACATGACAAAATAAGCCAAAGCCTGAAACTCAAGAGTTCTGTGTTATTAGCCTGGCTCATAAATTAATTTCACCTACTCTCCCATTTGGGTTCTATTTTGCTAAGAATACTAATGTAAAATTACAGCAAAAAAAATGCATGTCTTAGTGTTTTTATCTTTAAAATGGGAATAACATATGTCTACAGTAGAGCATTGGAGTGGAACAGAGACAGCTTGGTGCATAAGTGCAGAAGAGTCTGATTATACAATAATTAGAGTATTTTTCTGGTCTGAATATTTTCCCCCATTGCTTAAAACATTTCCCAAGGCTCTAGTGGAATGTCCCTATAATCACCTGCATTTGTTTCTTTATTTGCATACCACCTTCCAGATCTACAAAGAGGATGATTAATATTTTAAAGCAGCAGCACAGAGTACTGTTAGACAGCCTTTCTAAGCAGGGCACTTTAATGCAATTGTTCACTGTGACTGGAGTGGAGACCTCAGGTTAATGTCGCCTCTCTTTCACTTTCAATTTAAACAGTAGATTAAAGATGATTTGCTCTTTTTGAACATGACAGAGGCCTTTTGAAATGAAATGTCCTTGAGCCAATTTGGTTGCTGGAGTTGTTGAGCCCAAATTCCTGAGGGTAAACATTATGGCGACTGTTGAGAAGTACCTCTCAAGTTCTACGAAATGACTGCTTTTCAACCCCAGCAGTGACAGGCAGGAGCAGCAAAGCAAAAGTCAGCAGCAGTTCCTTCCCCACATACCGTCCATATCAAGCAAATATTTTCCTAAGGGAAGAGATTAGAGCTTCTCTCCATTCGCTCTATCTTTTCCCTTGTATTGATTGAAGCTCAGCATTTCCTTTTTCCCCCATGAAAAGATGCTACACATTCCTATCTACCCTCGTGTTTAAAGGCTGCATCATCCAACTCTTAGTTTGTTTCCAATTAAATTCAGTGCTACCATAGGATGCCAGGCATTTCGGATGCAAGCAATTAACCCATCTTTTGTGTTCTACTTTTTTCCAATTCTTTCAGTGAGGTGTATAAACTAATGGATACATTCTGTGCTAGATAACCACAGGAAAAGTTCGCTATTCCAGTCATTCATATGCAGCTTAATTTTTGTCCAACTCTTTTGAACTTTGCACATACTAAGTGCTCAAAATGTGGTTACTTTTGGCTTTACTATATTTTGTTTTTGTTTTCTTAAAGAATATGGATGAAGAATGCATTTGTATCAAAATTTCTCTCTGGATTAATTTTAACAAATCTCTGCATATTTGCTGGGAAGATCTGTGAGGTTTTAGTTAGTATCAGCATAATCCATTCAGTGACTAAGCCATTTACCTTTATAAAATCCTTTAGGAGTCTCAAGTTTCAGAAGACTCGCTACAAACAGCCTTCAAACAAAAATATTGACAGTGTTTAAAACAGCAAAAGACAGAAAACCACTTAAGAGAATGTACTCTAAAGAATTACAATGAAAGGGGGAAAATTAAATCCACATAATATCTCAGACTAAGATAATCTCTTTTAATCTTTTCCAACTTGTTCAGTGAGAAATGAGAACATTCAGCAGAACTTGATTACAAAAGATTCACTAAGGAAAAGAAAAGGTAAAATTGTGTCATGTATTTGCCTCCTATCTTAATTTCCTTCCCGTAGTAAGTTTAATATATTGTTTATTAAGTCATGAACATAACAAAATGAAGTAAATTATGTAACTGCTTTAATACTTTTTTACTTTTAATTTTTAAAGATAACTCATTTTAAAGACTCAAATGTGGTTAAGAGCCCTAATATCAGAGGAAACTTAGACTAAGAAAAGTAGGCAAAGGCTTTAATAGTCTTCTGTTTGTCTCACAGCAATAGACGACATCATTTCTCTTAATCCAGCCACACAGTCAGATGTGCATCTTTTGCTCTTTGTGTTTCTAGTTTCAAAGGCATTCACTTCGTCTCCCCTGTGAGCCAGGATGCTTTGCAGTGCACTCCCAGGTGGAGAGGATGCAGAGAGTCACTTCTTGGCCATCGCTGCTGGGCACTCTCCTCCTGCTGACTTGTCTGTATCACCATGAAGTAAGTGGCGCTGTGACCTTTTTGATCCCAGTTCCTAGTGATCAGAAAAGTAGGAAGTCAGAGCAACAGTCTCTGGAGCACAACATTTCACACTTCACGTCAACTCGATTTCTTAAAAAGTTTTGTTTTGCTTTTTGAAAACAGGTTGGCAATAGTATTGTGACATTACAATACACACTGTTGAATACTACAATACCTAAATGTAGAAAAAAATCTCTAAACTATCTATACTATGACTCTCTTCCCTCTATTTATTCTCCCCTTCCTACTTTCCTCCTTATCCCACCCCTCTTGAATTCCTGAAGTATGTGGAAGGCACACACAGCTGGACATAAGAAAGTTGTATGCATATATAGGTTGTGGCTATTACACTATTTACACTGGTGTGTAGGAGGAAGCGAGAGATTTTGTTGCTGGGTAAAAAGCAAGTATCACACAGGAATGGGAATTGAGAATAAACGTTAAGAACTGCAACAGCTGACATTTAAAATGTTTACAAACCACAAAAGTTCCATTAACATAAGCAGTGTTATTATAAAGCAATAAGAGGCAACATAAAAAGACACACAGACACAAATAATCTCTGTGCATTTTCTATATCAAAACAAATGGTACCAGATGACCTCTGAGATTCTTATGAGATGATGCTACCTTAGTCTTAGTTTTTGTTTAGTGTGGATACTGGTAGAGTTCAGAATAAGCATAAAGCATGAGGACTTTTTTTTTTTTTAATTGCAATTAATTTCTTCTACAGAACATTATGTCCCAGTGTTCCCTAATGGCACAGTCAACCCCTACTAAGTATCTATTTATATTAACAGATTGAGCTCTAATAATGTGTTTAAGTTTTTTTCTTAGTTCTCAACAAAGTACATTAGTTCAACGAAGACGCCTTGATTTTTCTAATGATGTTTGCTAATCTGCAAAATTCAGTAATTTGCAATGGATCTCCCAGTCATTAGTGTCAATTAGGGAAACTCTCCCTTGTACCAGATGGTACTGAAGGAACAGAACGAGAGAGTGGGAATAAAACGTGTTTTCTGAAACCCTCCTACATGCTACTTTAAGCCAAAACTGTGATTTAAAAAAATATATAGTAAGAGTTGAGAACAGAATGCTCTGCACTTATGGAGCATCTTAAACCCAGGGAATTCACACACAAAAAGAATTCACTAATGACATCCCAATGAACTGAGGGTAGAGAGTCCACATGGCAGTGGCTTCCCTTTGTGTATGAAACAAAAACGGTAGTCTATGCTGGCAGGGTCCTGTTTTATCTCTGCCCTTTATTTTATTTATTTTTAAAATATCCATCATTTGTAGATGAAGAGTTAGCAAATCCTCTGTATCCCATCATGTCAATCAGGGGTTTGGTCCCAATGATTGGAAGAAAAATAAATTGAAATAGTTTCAGTCCTTAAAAGGCCTGATAGTTCATTAACTATGAGCTCCCCATATATAGAAATCAAGTATTGTTTATCGTTACAAAGTCTATGTTAGTCATGAGTACAGTGCAGGCTCACACCAAGTAAATGTAGAATGAATGAGTAGTAAATGAATGAATGACTGAATAAATGAATATGGTCTACCCTTATCCATAAGTCACTCTTTCTGACCATTCTAACCACAGTGCTTCTGCATTCTTTCATCACTCCCTGTCTTAGGTTAGATTGCCTCCAGGAGAAGAGCTGAAGATAATGATTTGAGTGAAATGGTTTATTTAGCAAGTGATCCCAAGAATCCTAAGTAGTAGAGTGAGGGAATAAAACAGAACATACAGTTTACACAGAGCATGACAATGAGTAGATTATCATGGTAGGATGTTTCAGTCCTGTTGGGGACTTCTGGAAGCTCCAGAAAATAAGCTGCATAGTCATCCCATCCAACGGGCACAAATGTCTGTCCATCATTGGTTAAGGTCTACCCCTAGAATTGTTAGCAACCAGGCACTTGCAGCTTACCCCACAAAAAGCTGAGAAAGGTAAGAATCACAGGTGCTTATAATCAGAATCTATAAGAATATGCAAATGGTGAGTGCTGAGGAGACACGGGCAAGGCATCCATGGTAACTGGCACACTTCCCTATTTCAGTAAACTTTGCAGCCTTTTCCCACTACTCCATGGTAAAACATGGCATAGACCTAAGTTGTGGCAATCCAAGCCAATTATAACTTTACTGTCATTTTGAGGCAAATTACCTACACAGGTACAAATATGCATGCAGGTACAGGTAGCATCTTTTTGCCTTAATAAGCAAGCAACTTAAAAATTCATAGCTTCTTTATTTTTTATTAAGACCAACTGAAGCAAGGCCCATGTGTAAATATCAAGATGTCAAAACAGATCAAAAATACAAAAGAAAGCCCATTCACTTTTGCCATCAGTCCTGTTAAAATCTGTGGAGTTTATAAAAAAAAAAATAGGCATCTCATCACAATTAGTGCAGCAATATCACATTCACAGATTCATCCAGTATGGGTAACATTTTCCTAACCCTTTTAATTCTACCACTCCAGATGCCCCCCAGCCAATTGTTATTACCCATCAGCCCAAAGACTTCAATACAATATCTAATTAATATACGAAAATGAGAAATTAACTATGCCTTGGCACACGACTGACCTCAGGACTTTCTGTCCCCAGCCAAGCTTTTTACTAGAATGGCATCTGTAATATTTGATTTTCTCCCAGAATTATGTCCTATATCTTCATAATTCACCTTCCTACTAAGAAAGTTTAGAGCTCTCAGCATGAAAAGACTTATGTGCTAAGGTTTGAAGAAGGAATATGCACCAAATAGGAGTTTTTGGATGGAAGAAATACCCCCAAGAAGGTTTCTGAGCACGCTATTATACTTATGCCTGCAGGCCCATATGGCTTCAACAGTCTGTGTCTCTGCCCACACAGAAGCTCCTGATGTGCTTCAGAAGATAATCTAATGTCCCACCCCCAAAAATACATAATTAGGGCATTTGCTAAGTCCAAGCAGCGAGAACCACCACAGAAGGGCTTATTATTGTAGTTACTGAAAGATATCAGAGCTTTTCTTAGTGACGACAACAGCTGCTGAATCTTAAATCTGACCAAAATCCGTGTCACTATTCTAAAACTCACTTCTTTTGCTAATTGTATTCAAGGTTATTGCTATGAGCACTGCTTTTTAAGATATACTAGTCTCCACTGTCTAATCAAGGTAAATTGTGTGATTCCCCTTTTCCTATGTTCTTTCTTTTTTGCTCTATTCTAAATTGGAAAACATGCTTTAGAGATTAGAAAAGACTAAGGCTTAGAAAGGTTAATCAAGTTTTCCTAGGACAGAGAGATGCTCGTGGCTGAGCCCGAATGCTCACACATGACTGACACCAGAGCTTGAGCCATTGTCACCACACAGTCTGGCTCCTGTGTTACACTTGCAGCAGTGACATGACAGTGTCCAACAGTGATGCAGGAGGAGAATTATGGTGGAAGTATAGGAACTCAATGGAGAACTCATCAACAACTGGAAAGAAAAGATGACAGAAGAAAATAATAGAGAAATAAGAAATGAGTTAGAGAGTTACAATAATATTTTGCATGGAAATGATAATAGCTTTGGCCTCAGCATTATCAAAGCATTTTTGTACTTGTAAATTATTCAACATTCATACAGTATTTGTTGGTATCTACTCTATTTCAGACATTATTGTAGGTACTGCAAATACCCAAATACCCAAAGCTCTAGGCTTCCTAGATTTTCCAGTGCACTGAGGCAGAGAAACAACAGGCAAAGAAACAAATGAATAGCTTAAGTAATTTCAGGTAGTAAGTGGATCATAGTCAGGGAAGAAAGGATATTGAATTATGCAGAGCTATTGAATTAATTATGTAATTTATTGGACTATTGAATTAAAACTACTCATTTGATGACCCTAGTTCATTATTCTAATTCCAGTTATAATTTAAGCATCTAGTTCAAGCATCTAGTTTAAGAATCTAGTTTATTGTTGAATTAATAAACTTGATACTATTTCAGATACACAGGCTTCACTGAAGAAATCAACTTTGAATATCACTTTGTTGTTATTGCTATGCCAAACACTGTTTCTGTGGGGCAGTAGGAAGAGACTGTTCTCACCTTTCTAAGAGAAATTAAAGTCCCAGAGAGTAAAGTGACTCCCCTACTCTGTCAGTATTGTATAACTTGGAATGAAGTAAGAAGTTCAGAGATTTAATTCACTGCTAATAATAGTTCTTTTTGTTTGTTAGATCTGCAATCTCATTTGCCCCTATTAGTTAGATGGGGCTTACATCATCATGCCAATTTTTTAAAAAACTGATCATCAAACTGAGAAAAAGAATAAGAAACTTACCCCAACGTCAGAGAGGAAACAGTCTAAGTCCAAGTAGAATTCCACTTTCACACCTCCATTCCTACGTTCTCAGCACACACCCCGGTACCTTCCAATGGAGCTGCAGACTCCTAGGAAATATCGACTCAACCTTTCTCCTATGCTAATTTAAAGTATGGATAGATTTCAATAAGTCTCACCCATTTACCAGCCCAGGCTTCTTAAAAAGAGCAGTGCTATAGTTCAAAGGAATATGTGAACACAATTTCTTATTAGTTTGTCATGTTCATCACTCATGAATATTTATTGATTCTTCTGGAATCTTAGATGTTTCGAAAGCACAAATCCTTGTAAGATTTAATGAAGGCTATGAACACTCCCCCTAAATAAATGTACAAAAGTGCAGGATGTGCACAAGCTTTGGAGCATATTCTTGAACCCACTGGGGTCAATGGACTTCCTTTTTGATAAGGAGTGGAACCACACTTTCTTCCTTTAAAAAAAATTACTGATTTTACAGAGGGAGAAGGGGAGAGGGAGAGAGTGAGAGAAGCATCAGTGAGAGAGAAACATGGTCAGCTGCCTCCTGCATGCCCCCACAGGGGATAGAGCTTGAAACTCAGGCATGTACCATGACTGGAATCGAACTGGCAACTTCTGGGGGTACTGGACGACACTCAACCAACTAAGCCACAACGGCCAGGGTGACCCACACCTTTCATAAAAGCAAACAAATTCATCAGCTCTTCTTAATTATATCTTCTAGGTTTTTAAATCAATCCAATGTCCATCAAGACAAATGTCTATCAAGGTTAAGAAGACAGGCCAAGATATGTATAATCTACAGTGGGGTAATAGTGGGCCTAAATCATACAGTTTTGGCTTGATTCTGTGAGCTTTATATTCTTGGATATAATGCTTACTATTTTTTGAACTTAATTTCCTCATCACAGAAATATGAAAAAGATCACCAATCATTTTAAATTAGAAAACGTGTGTCAAGTACCAAGGTCAGTGTCAACACTTCTGCAAATATTCCATAATTAATCACTAATTGGTTTATTGCTATTGTTGCCATGGTCTTTAAATCAATACATTACTGTATCGATGGTCCCCCACTAACAATGTTTGGACCTCTGAGTTTCCGACTGTATGATGGTGGCAAAGCAATGCTCATTCAGAGGAAACTATACTTTGAAGTTGGAAGTTGGATATTTTTCTGGGTGAGCAATATGCAGTGCAATGCTTTCTCAGGATGCTGGGTAGTGGCCGTGAGTCACAACTCCTAGTCAGGCACCTGTCCGTGAAGGCAAACAACTGATACTCTACAGTGTACTGTGTTGTCCATGATTT
This sequence comes from Murina feae, assembly GCA_004026665.1. NCBI lineage: Eukaryota > Metazoa > Chordata > Mammalia > Chiroptera > Vespertilionidae > Murina > Murina feae. The sequence continues at coordinate 12,449 of PVJC01037847.1, forward strand.
TTGAATATTGTGTTCTGAGCACGTTTAAGGTGGGCTAGGCCAAGCTCTGATGATTGATATGTCAGGTGTATTAAATGCATTTTCGACCTGGGATATTTTTGACTCAAAGTGTGTTTACCAGAATGTAACCTCATTGTAGGTTTAAGAACATCTGTACTTAATTGTATTAAAATTTTGCAAAAAGCTCCCATTTTATATGAGAAGTTATTACTAAACAGAAAGTGTTGACCTTAGCCTAAGTAATAAACAAAAGACATCATTAGAAGATGAACTTCTAAATGTTGTAGAGTTATTTTGTATGCCTGGGATGTTTTTTAATTAAAATAAGTTAATAATGTAAAACAAAAAATGGTAGCTGATATTTTAGTATTTCACCTTTCTTGATATATTAAAATTTTATTCTGGGAGCAAAACAGATTTATGTGGATGAGAGTTTAGTTGGACACATTTTCCATTAGCAGGATTATATCCCCAAACTTTGAAACATTATGCAATGATAAAAAGGATTATCAGAAAGGAAAGAACACTCCCAAAATGTTTCCATGCGTCTAGGGATATGCTAAACAACATCTGAACAAAGAGAGCTGACTTTTCACTGCCTCTCCCCTTGATATGGTTGGATTTATCTACAAGAAAGATGAGCCACTCTGTGTTTATATATTAGGAAATATTTGTCTTAAATATTTACACCATGCAAACTGTTTAACATTTTGAGGATGTTTTGTAACTTTCTTACAACAAAGTTTTAGTTCAAATAAAATTTGTTGAACATGTCAGCATAAGTGAAACCATTTGTTGCCCAGAATGATCCTTATGATATTAGGGTGATAGGAAGTAAGGAAGTGTGTCGATACACATTTTAATTCTAACTGACCTCATTTTTCTCACTAATAAAGTGAAATATAGGAGAGGGCACCTAATCAGAACTGAGTACCGAGGACTTGGCCCATATGTGTATTTCACTCCTATTTTCACTGTAAGCACCATATGGCAGAGATCAATTGTCTCATACTCAGTCTCATTCTCTGCTTCTTTCTTGATAACAGAACTGTAAGTGTAGCTAGAAAACCATAATCCTGATCCTTTTGCAACTAGGTATGACCACTTAACATCTGGCCAACAAGATATAAAGAGAAGGATTTCAAGTGGATTCTGGAAAATCTCCTTACAGAGAATGGCCATGCCCTATGTCCCCCCTTCCTTATGCCTCCCATTCATTCTCTATGGTCTGAGATGTGGACATGTTGGTAGAATTTGTGTGACCTTCTTGGTTCAGGGAGTGGCATTCTTGGGAAAGCAGGGCAGTAAAATATATGGCACCCAGGAATCTGCTGATTGGGGAGCTACTGTGCCACTCTAGGATATGAAAGTAATACATTTCTATCTTTTGTTTTTTAATAATTTACACATTTCAACTTTCATTTTTTTTATCAAATTTTAAACAATTTCTTTCATCAGACTTGATGCCTGGTTTTCATACATTAACTGTCATTCTTTTATACACTTAACTCAACAAATATTTAAGAAGAATATACTGTATACCTATCACTGGCCTAGCAATTGGTGATTGATCAAAGAACTGAACAGAATAAACTGTGAACTTTATAGTCTATCAGGGAAGCCAAACATTAAATAAATAAGCAAAGGAAAAAACGTATTCTTTCAAACTGTGATGTAAAAAAAGGAAATGATGTCATGAAAGTTAAAACAAGATCTTTCTTGATTTGGATTGAGATTGAGAGCAGAAGTCTCTAGGAATGGTACTAATGGAAACCAAAGGACGAGCAGTTACCAGAAAGAGAGTTGGAGGAGAGGAACATTTGAAAATACCACCAGAAAATCATAATGGCTGAAGATTAAAGGGTAAAGTAATGAGAGGCAAGACGTGCCACTGGAAAGGTCCATGATGAGTGTATAACACAGTGCCTGCGGATGATGTTGATTTCAGATTTCATTTTAAAGGGGATAAGGAATGCCTAGCTGGCATAGTTCAGTGGTTGAGCATGGACCTATGAACCAGGAGGCTGAGGTTCACTTTTCAGTCAGGTCACATGCCTGGGTTGCAGGCTCGATCCCCAGTGTGGGACATGCAGGAGGAAGCCAATCGATTTTTCTCTCTCACCATTGATGTTTCTATCTCTCTCTCCCTTTCCCTTCCTTTCTGCAATCAATAAAAATATTTAAAAAATAAAGATGATAAAGAGTTATAGTAGGAATCTAAGCATAGCATAAACTTACTTTTGTTTAGGAAATATTATTTTTGGTGTCATGAAAAGGGTAGAGTGGGGGAAGCAAGAATGGAAGATGAGAAGAGTAGACTCTATTGCATGGATGTAGGTGAGGGAAACTGGTGACTTGAACTAGAAGTGAGAGCAGGGGAGAAGGAGAGAAGCATGGACATTTGAAACCTGTTACACTAGCAGTATTGACAAAATGGGGAAAAAAGGCAAAAATAGAGAAGTAATTGAAACAAGGGCATTACAGCATGAGCACACAGGGAACAGGAAATACCATATCCTAGAATAGAAGCCAGGAAGATATTTGGAAAAAAATCAAGGATTTACCCTTAAAATGGTTCAGTCTTACCTGTCTGTGACACAGCTAAGTGGGAACGTCAAGTAGGAAGTTAGATAAAAAGACATGGGCTTAAAAGGCAAGCAATTTATATCTCTTCCCTACTCAAAATCTTTTAACAGCCTTTCATTGTCTACAGGTATGAAACATCAAAATTAATAAGAATAGTCTTCTTTTCCATTCATGATTAACCACTAATCCACTTTTCTTATGTATCCTACTATGCCTCCAAGAGTCCTCCTCCTAGTTATACCATTCCCTGAATACACCAATAATTTTCACAGCTATGTGCCTTCTTCACTCTGCAGTTAGTATGCCGTTTCCACATCTGCCTCGCTCCCATATTTTTAACCTAATAATGCTACTCACATTTCAAGGCTCAACTCAGAACCCAGATCCTCTAGGAAGATTTCCCTACTTCCTCAATGTAGTATTTCTTTTTTACTATGATGATGTTAGTTTATTTATTTGGGTCTGCAAGAAATATTTAACTGATCTGTATTTTCTAAAGTGAGCTATGATTCTATTTCAAGGCCCTCTTCGACTTGATGACAGAAAACGTAACTTAGCCACAATTTTTCCCAGTTGGGTTTAACGCAATCACCAAGTTCTACACCCTCACCTCATTTTCTTAATCTGACACACTTAATTTCCTAGGTATTTATATGGTAATTATATGGTAATTGAGAAGTGGGTCATTTGTTATCCTATAACTTCCTCTCTATTAACCGATATTTCTTTATTTCTTCTGACATCTTTTTAGAACCACCCATCTTTCCTGGCCCATCGAGTGATGCCCTTTCACTCTTATCCCTTATCCCTAACTCAAGTCTGCTCCAGAGTTAAAGCTCGTCTTACCTAATTTCCACACACTCTGGAACAGCACAGCAATGCTGTGTCCTTCCATGCTGACACAAACTCAGAAAAGCTGTTGAGTTTACCTCAAGCTTTCTGGTTTTTCTATGGAGGCATGTTCATGTTAGATACCCATCTCATAGATATACTCCTCCCATGAGGATCTTCTGAGAGACTAATATTTCCTAAGATTCCAGGGGAAAAAAAAATCTGACTCATACATGCTACACTTTATTTCCTTATAAGAGTATCTGGGGCTTCTATAACTTTTTCCATATTCCAAACTTTCAGACCCAAGAGAACATATGTCCCTCTTATGAGGCTACAACTCTCTGGCTTCTTTTCCAACTCCTTTTCTCTGACCAGGCTACTCTAATTTCTGACTGAGGATAAGCTTGTCTCCGTGTCTGCCCATTTAATTCCATCCTTAAGAATATGAACTTAGAACTTGAATGCAAAATCCATGGACACAGACAATAAGGTGGTGAAGGCCTTGGGTCGGGGGTGGAGGCAGGCTATAGGGGCCAATGGGAGAAAAAATGGGAAATATGTAATACTTTCAACAATAAAGATTTTTTAAGTTTTAAATAATAAAGAGAAAGAGTACTGACCAAAACACACACACACACACACACACAAAAAACAATAAAAACAAACAACACATTAACTTCATTTCAATACTCCAAAGAACCTAACCATTTGCAATTCAAAAGCCCAGACCCTTACATATCAAACAATGTCCAGCTCAGAAGACTAAATTACCTTGTCCTGAGTTTAGATTTCCAAAAGTCAAAATTCAGTCTCATTGTTCTTTGTATTCTATTATTCTTTATTTTTCTGAAGCAATGAAGTAATAGTCCTTTCTTAGGAATAAGAGGGTAGAGAGTGAAGAAATTACCAGGTTTAAATTTTTCAAAATTGAATCCCACCACAGATCTTCATTATAGAATACAAAAATTTGTGCACTCGGGGGTCCCTCAGCCCAGCCTGTGTCCGCACAACCTGCCACCTGCCACCTGCCACCCGCACATCTCGCCCCACCCAACCCACACACATCACCTGCCACCCACTGATCAGGCTCCCCACCCCCACACCACCCGCCACCCCACCCATAGGCTCCCCACCCACACCCAACCCTCCCATC
>PVJC01037848.1:0-17001 GCA_004026665.1 Murina feae
CCTGTCCCGGGTCCACTGCCTGGCTCCACCCCCTGGGGGCCTCCCCAGGGCATGCAGGAGCACGGGCCTCTGCAGGGTGTGCAGGAGCAGCCGTCCTGGGTCTGCTGCCTGGCTATGCCCTGGGGGCCTCCGCGGGGTGTCCAAGAACACCCGTCCAGGGTCCACTACCTTCACCCGCCCCCCAGGGGCCTCCACAGGGCATGCGGGAGCGTCTGCTGCACAGTGCGGAGAATCCAAAGCCAGTTCACTGCCCAGCTCCACCCCGGGTGTATTTGTTCAGCAGCAGGGCCTCACCAAGGGATTCTGCACCAGCGTCCGCCCCTGGCTTGCCACCCAACTCTGCGCCAGGTGTGTCCCCTCAGCGGTGGGGGCCCACCAGGCGTGTGCAATCGTGGGCCCTCTGGTGGGAAACGTCCAGGCCTGCACTCACCAGGCTTCCCACCCCCCAGTGCACGAACCCTGAAGGGGCTGTGGGCAGCCTGAAAATGGCCCTCAGCCCCTCACCCAGGCTGGCCAGGCATGCCAGCAGGTGGACATCCCCCCTGAGGTGTCCCAGACTGCAAGAGGGCACAGGCCAGGCTGAGGGACCCCCACCCCCCGAGTGCACAAATTTTTGTGCACCGGGCCCCTAGTAATAAAATAAAATGGATCATGTGCTGTGACCTTGAAATTTGGAAGTAAATGTTCATATATATATATATATTAAAAGAATGATATGCAAATTAACCATCACTCCGAGACACCTAAGCCACGCCCATCAGCCAAGCCATGCCCCCAGCCAATCAGAGTGGCTATATGCAAATTAACCCAGCCAAGATGGTGGCTGGCAGCCATGGAGCTAGAGCAAACAGGAGGCTTCTGTTAGGCCAGCTAGGCCTCTGCTCAAGGCAACAATGTTTCAATTATAGGAGCTAAAGCAAACAGGAGGCTTCGTTGCCTGCCTAGGCCTCCACTCAAGGCAACAAAGTTTCAATTTAGAAGATAAATAAACCCCAGAAACCTGATTCCAGCCAGCCTCGCTGGGATGTTGGGTCAATGGGAGCTGCGGGCAGCCTGAAAATGGCCCTCAGCCCCTCATCCAGGCTGGCCAGGCACACCAGCAGGTGGACATTCCCCGAGGGGTCCCAGACTGCGAGAGAGCACAGGCCAGGCTGAGGGACCCCCCCCCGAGTGCACAAATTTTTGTGTGCTGGACCCTTAGTGTGTGTGTTTGTGTGTGTGTATATAATTGATTTCAGAGAGGAAGGAAGAGGGAGAGAGATATCGAAACATCAATGATGAGAGAGAATCATGGATCGGCTGCCTCCTCCACGCCCCCTACTGGGGATCGAGCCCAAAACCCAGGCATGTACCCTGGCCGGGAATCGAATCACGACCTCCTGGTTCATTAAGTTGATGCTCAACCACTGACCTATACCAGCCAGGCTGATTCAGTGTTCTTTTTCAGAATAACACCTATGTTTGAATTTCCACTGAGAGAACAGGTCTGGCACGCAGGCTTCCCACAACATCTGTCTGCAGCTAGGTTCCCCACACATTGAATTCAGCTGAGCAACACTTGGGGAAGCCGGCACCTCAGGGATGGCCACCGAAAGCCCCTCTCCACCCCCCGCATCCCCCCCACGTGCTCATGTGAATGTATGTTGCACAAGGGATCTGAATCCTATGGGACCCCCAAACTCACAGACCTTTCCTTCTGTTTCGCACAGCGCTGTGATTCTGTGCAGAGCGGCTAGGAAAGTCACCGCCACAGCAGGTCTGACCACAGAACCCCAGCAGAAGGGTCTTTGTGAAGGGCGTGGCCCCACGTGGCGGGAACAGCTCGGTCAGTGAGTACCTTCTGGCGGGCACTTAAAAAGCCTCAACCTCGCCCTGGCCGGTGTGGCTCAGTAGATAGAGCGTCGGCCTGCGGACTCAAGGGTCCCGGGTTCAATTCCGGTCAAGGGCATGTACCTTGGTTGCGGGCGCATCCCCAGTGGGGAGTGTGCAGGAGGCAGCCGATCGATGTTTCTCTCTCATCGATGTTTCTCTCTATCCCTCTCCCTTCCTCTCTGTTAAAAAAAAAATCAATAAACTAAATTTAAAAAACAAAAACAAAAACCCAACCTCACCTCAGGGAAGGATGGTTCTTCAGCTCCTTCCAAGCCCTCCTAGCGCCTTGAGAGAGCGCGTTGGCCTCCTTCCAGTTCCCAGCGGCCATTGCGGCAGAGATGTCACTCAGCATGTGGGCAGCGGCTGCGTACCTGGGGGAACATCCCCCGCCATCTCGGTTTCAGATGCGAGTGAGCATTTACCTGAAACGTTCCCACCCCCCGACTAGACCCAGTGCAGAAGGGCAAAAGCGTGCGTCTTTGAAAAACATGGAAGTGATTTAAATTTTATTCTAGCCCTGACCGGTGTGGCTCAGTGGATAGAGCATCAGCCTACGGACTCAAGGGTCCCAGGATCGATTCTGGTCAAGGGCATGTACCTTGGTTGTGGGCACATCCCCAGTAGGGGGTGTGCAGGAGGCAGCTGATCAATGTTTCTCACTTTCTATATCTCTCCCTTCCTCTCTGTAAAAAAAAAAATCAATAAAATATATATTTTTAAAAAAAATTTTATTCTAGTCATCGTGGAACTCGTAGCTCCCCTGGAGTAGCCCAGAACAAACGGGGGAGGGGGGGGGCTAGAAAGCAAAGAGCCTTCACACCTCGCGGTGACGTGACCTGTCCCATCGTGTAAGTGCCATGCTGATGGCCTCTGCCACTTGGAGGACACGGGTCCGTCTAGAATCCTCCTCTTGCCCGTTGAACCCACTGTTCCCTAAATCCATCTACCAAAACAGACCCGGGAAGGTGTATCTGTCATGGGCCCGGGTCTGGGATAAGCACATGTAGGCATTAGCTTTGTCTGAAGTCTGATTCACCTTCAGCCTGGTTCATGCCAACAGCACAAGTCACAAGGCAGGTTTGTGGAAACGTCTACGTTTTTAAAAATGCTCCCCGCCGAAGCACTTGGGGCACACAGGCCGAGGGACAGGGACACGTCTGCCGCTCTAACCAAGACTCACTGGTTTTGGCCAACTGTAATCTAAGCACATTTCTTAAAAAAATAAAATAAAAATTCTATATATATATTTTTGACTGCAGAGAGGAAAGGAGAGGGAGAGAGAAAGAAACATCCATCGGCTGCCCCCTGCACGCCTCCTACTAGGGATCAAGCCCGCAGCCTGGGCCTGTGCCCTGACTGGGAACCGAACCGTGACCTCCTGGCTCATAGGTGGACACTCAACCACTGAGCCACACCGGCCGGGCTAAGCACGTTTCTACATTCTCTGTAGAGTCTTAGGAACGTATGTGCAGGTGAGGCAGAAAGGAAAACCAGGAAACCAAACAGAAAGAGCTGTTCTGACTGCGAACGCGGCTGGCAGAGAGGGGTGGGACGGCTGGTGTGAGGGTGAAGCCCCCAGCTCTGACCTGAGGAGGTCGTCTCTGTCCTGGAAGACCCGGGCGTGCCGGCTGACCGTGTACCGAGGGAAGGCCACGCGGCCCAGGTTCACCAGCAGCACCGTGGAGAGCTGGCCCTGCCCCCCGCAGGCGGCGTCCTCCTCTTCGGGGGAGTCGGTCAGGGAGAAGAGCAGCAGGGCCCGGGAGAACACGGCCCGGGGGCCTCTGCTCACCCTCAGCGACGGGCCCGCCAGGTCCTTGGCTCTGAGACACAGACAGACGACAGCGGACATCAGACGACGTTCAGACACGGCAAAGCGACGGGGTGCGTGCTCGCCCTTCGCAGCCTCCAGCCACCCCACCCTCCTGCTGCGTGGCCCTGGGGCTCCCCAGGGGCTCGGTGAGGCCTCAGTGACATTTCCTTTCCCAGCGGCTTCACGCACTGTGGCTGCGGGAGAGAGCCGGGGGGCTGACGTGGTCGAGAATGTGTAAAACAGCAGGAAAGCGCGTAAAAGTATTGCCCGTGGACATTAGCGATTCTCCCTTCTGACTCCAGGCACAGTTTAGATTAAATATCACGCTTAATGAAGAGCCCCACCCTCCCCCCAAAAAAACATTTGACGGAATAGTTTATTCTTAAATCTTGCAAGTATAGTAGAACTCCATTTTTCTTGAATTAAAAAATACTGGAATTTACCAAAAACCTATCGCCTGTATTCTCCTGCCTCCAGATTCTCCGTGGTCTTAGACATCAGGACGGTGACATGGGAATTATGAATGACTAACCACGAAGGAACCCGGGCGAGCGGAATGAACGAGGACGCTGCCCCGCTTCCCAGTCGAGTTGCCAGCGGAATCAGCGATTCCAGTTCCAAAGCAGGTACCGTCTGTCAGAAGCTAATCTGCGCGCTCGGTGTTTCTAAACGTTTCTACGGTAACAAGGGGCCAACGAACCTTTTTAAGATCACCGTCCCGATCCCGGGCGGGTTCCTGCCCCACGTGCAGACGGACGGCTGTCTGGCCAGCTTGAGCAAGGCCTCGGCCAGCTGCTGCTTTTGTCCGCCCGTGTTCCCCAAGTGGAAGGTCTTTGCCAGGGTTCTCAGCTCAGGGGCGGAAAGCAGTTCGAGCACTTCGGGGAGTTCTTGCAACTCGGATTCTGAAACGGTTTTTTAAAAAAAGAGAAGTTTGAAAGAGCCGTAGCATGTTCCGGCATCATGTACTCCAAGGAAGCGTAGTTAGATGCAAATGAAATGGGATTCGTGGTTTCTACATTCAGGGGAATGTCAGTCTGCCCAACCAGTTATCTCAGGGTATGAAGAACAGAGAACTTGGAGAAGGTGTAACCAACCTACTTCTCACCAAAAAAGGAACGGAGATCTGCCGTGGCTCAGTGGTTAGAGCATTGGCCCGCACATAGAAGAGGTTGGGAGTTCAATTCCTGGTCAAGGGCATGTATCTGGGGACCCAGGTCGGGTGCATGCAGGAAGCACCCGATCGATGTGTCTCTCTCTCTCGCATCGATGTTTCTCTCTCCCCCTTCCTCCCTCCGTCCCAATCGCTCTAAAAATCAATGGAAAAAAATATCCTTGCCTGAAAATTAGCAACAACAGCAAGGAAAACAAGTGCAGACACCCTTTCATCATCGTCGTTGTCGTAACCCTAAAGGCAAAGAACTGTGCCTTCACGTAACTTATTATAACGCCCCATCGCCATCCATCGAGCGCCAGCCAGCAGCTGGCACCACACGGGTCTCGCCACCCCTCAGCACAAATGCAGTTCCTCGTGGTCTGTCTCCATCTCCCGTCTCCCTGGATGAATCGTACCCGTCTGCAGGAAGCCGGCTTGCTCCAGTTCGCCCACCACAGGCGCCAAGTCAGGGGCGATCTCTTCGTAGTCCAACTTATGCCTCTTGATCCAGCTGAACTTGCGTTGGAAGAGTCTGACGTATAACTTCTGGCCACTGTCTGCAACCCGGTGAAGAAAAGGAGGGGAAAAGTGTTAATCTTTCTCCTCCAAAACAACGTACAGGTATCACGTACTTTTAAAACCGAGGTACCATATACCCTATTAGAAATATGCTCATGCTTCCTCAACGGATCTCCCCCCAGAAGCCTCTTCTTCCTGTGGAAGATGTGATCTATTTGAAACACAGAGTTCCATGGGAAATGTCTCCTTGCTCATGGGCTTGCCCCACAGGGAGAGGGAGATGCCAAGATGGAAAGCCAGGGGCCAGCTCCGTCACTTGTCAATTGTGGGGCACCTTCCTGAGAGTTCATTTTCTCTCCCACAGAAAGGAGGGGCTGGCGCTGGCCAGAGTGTTGCTAAGTGGTTAGAGGATCGGTTCGCACACCCAAGGGCTGGTGGTTTGATTTCCAGCGGGAGCATATGCAGAAGGCAACCAATTGATGTGTCCCTCTCACATCGATGTTTCTCTCTCTCTCTCTCCCTCCCTTCCACTCTTTTAAAATATATTTTATTGATTTTTTTACAGAGAGGAAGGGAGAGGGATAGAGAGTTAGAAATATCGATGAGAAAGAAACATATCAGCTGCTTCCTGCACACTCCCCACTGGGGATGTGCCCGCAACCAAGGCACATGCCCTTGACCGGAATCGAACCCGGGACCCTTCAGTCCGCAGACTGATGCTCTATCCACTGAGCCACACCGGTGAGGGCCCCTTCCACTCCTTTAAAAAATAGTGGAAAAAATATCCTTGCGTGAGGATTAACGACACCAAAAGGAACTCCATGATAATCCCACTGTGTGAATTTAAAACAAAAACCTTTCCCTTTAACATGAGTAGTAATGTTCTGAGTTTTGTTTTTTTTTTTAAATCTACTGAGAAGTCAGATCTGGTTACCTATCACCCAAGGTCAGTGTGGCCTCCTCGCAAGCTACCCCTGCCCCGGGAGGGGCCGTAGTTCCACGTCGGCCCTTTGGGTAAACAGTGAGGCTGTCACAGGGCGGCTCTGTGGCAAACCGGGACCTCTGGCTGAGAGCCACCGCCGGCTGCCAAGGCGCCGAGGCTCCGACGCGTATTTTTAAATGGGCCGATTTAGCTTGGACCCTTCCATTTCCTCCACACCCAGACTCTGAAAGGCAGAGTCCAGGCGCCTGAAATATTGCTGGGGGGTCAGTCCACCGTGGCCTGCCTCCTCCTGCTTTCATTTCTGAGGAGGCTGTGCAGACACAAGCAGCCTGCCTTGGCCCGAACGACGGCTCAGAATGCAGAGGGCGCTTCGCCGAGTCGCACTTGCTATGGTTTTTTTAATCCGGAAAAGGCTGTTTGCCAACTATCAGTCACAGCAGTAAGTCCTGCGACGTTAGGGGAAAAAGTGTCACAAAACCAACTTCACTGCAGAACAACTGATATAAATGAGAGCTTCGTTCCTATGGCATCTCATCAGCGTTACAATGAAAAGATGATGAACAAAACATTATCGGAGCCCGGCCGGTGTGGCTCAGTGGTTGAGCCTCGACCTAGGAACCAGGAGGTCAGGGTTCGATTCCCGGTCAGGGCACAGGCCCGGGTCTGGGGCTGGATCCCCAGTGTGGGGCGTGCAGGAGGCAGCCGACCCGTGATTTCTCTCATCGTGGATGTTTCTCTCTCTCTCTCTCCCTCTCCCTTCCTCTCTGAAGTCAATAAAAATATATTAAAACACAGCATTATCGGAGGGTCTGCCATATACATATATATACAGGCAGGACACTACAGGAACAGACGTCACAGGGCACAAACTCTCGCCTCCTTTCCGTACGTATCCTTCCCTAGAGGAGACCAGTAGAAGGCTGATGCCTCCCAGTTGATTCTTAAAGCCACACTGACTCCTGGTGGCCGCTAGTTTGCTTCTCGTCACATCACGGCCTGAATCGGGCCAGCAAATGGGAGAAAAAAACCTCAGGAGCGCGTGCTTACGATACCTGATAACTGATGGAACTTAGTGACGATTCCCTTCTCGTGCTCATCGAAGAGCATCCTGTCATCCTCATTCTCAAAGACGGCTGCCAGCACCACCAGGAAGCTGTGGAGGTAGTAAGGGTGGTGGTGCGGCGCTGGTTCTGTGTCACCAGGAACCCCGCCGCTTGGCCCCGAAGGGACCCCGCGGGCGGCGGCGCCCTTTAAGCCACCGTCATCGCCTTCCAGAGTGCGCTGGTGGATGTTCCTCCCCTCGGAAGCGTCATGCTTAGAGCTGGGAGGCTGTGCTTCCCCACGTGACAGCCGTGTTTCAGACTTCGAAGCCTCAGGCACTTGGGTGTCTTCACCGACATCCGCCTCCTGTGTCCCGACACCTTCACCCTGAGCTCGTCCGGTCCTCTCCTGCGCTGCACCACTGTCCTCGGAAGCGGAGGGTGGTTTATTCCCAGGAGCCCGTTGGGGCGAGGACACAGCGTTACCTGGGGGAGCGGGAGCCAGGGGGCACCTCCCACAGTCCTGGGGGGACCTGGGGTTTGCAGCGGCCAGTAACGTGGGGCCTTCGACGACGGTACCTTGCTCCCTAAGGGAATCACAGGAAAACAGGTTTTCCTTCTGGGAACTGCTCCCCACACCCGGATCCTGGTCCTCCGCCTGGGCACCGCTCTCCACCACCCCGACCGCCGCGGCCGAGGCCTGGTTCTCCTCCAGGGCTCTCCTCGCCTGCGCGCACCTTCTGGATAACTTAGACGACAGGCTCCCCAAGGCAACCACTTGGACGTGGCGGGGTCTCAGCTCGGCGTCGGGACTGTGGCACCTGCCGCCATCAGGACCTGGAAAGTAGGGGCTGGTCTGCTTCTTCCCGCCCCTCTCGGCGGAGTTTGTCTTGGATGGAGACGACTTGTCTGGCGTGACCCCCACGCCACTGTCGGTCACTTCCACCGGGGCCACGTCTGCGCTCGGGACGCCGCGGAGCCCCGGGGCCCCTGGCGTGACGTCATCGTGGCCGGCACAAACGTCATCGAGGTGCCGGTTGAGGTCATAGCGGGGCACCATTTGCCTGCACGCCGGGCAGGCCAGTTTAGCAGGCGGCGCGCTGTTGAAACACAGCACAATGGACTTGGATTCATTTTTTTTCGTTCTGCTGCTTGACAGACTCCTACGGGGTCTTTTCCTCGCGGGCGACGGCCCCCCCGGCATGGTGAGCACTGGGGAGCCGGGTGTGTCCGGTAGCAGAGCGAAGGGGACCCCTGGGCAGGCGGCCCGGTCAGTTCCCGCCCCGGCAGCACACAGCGCGTGCCGGTCGGACTGCCGGTCGGACGGCGCAGCGAGCCCTGAAGCCTGCGCCGCGCGTCGCGGGGGAAGAGCCTGGGGCCGGGCTCGGGGACCTCGCTTTGAGCCCCCAATGACCCATTTTTTAAAGAGGGACGATGCGACTGCACCCGACCCTTAAAACCACGGCATCGGAGCTGCTTCCGGGAGAGAGGACGGCCCGGCTCAGTCCTTGCCTGCACGACCGGCAGCTGCGGCCACCGAACCCCGCGCGCGGGGTGAGCCCGGCCCGTCCCCGGGGCCGCGCACGCGCACCTGGGTGCACGCCTGGGGCTTGGCCGCCGCGCCCAGGCACAGCCAGCCGATCCCCGCGTCTCGGCACGCACAGGCTCGCCCAGTGGAGGCCCGAGTGATCGATCTCTGCCCTCCTCCTCCTCCTGGAAGGCTTCCTTCCCTGCAGGTCAGAGGGCAGCGGAGCCCTGCAAGAGGCCGACCGCGCATGCGCCCCCGCTCGTGCGCTCCGAGGGAACCCCCTTTCCCGATCGGGGCGCAGGCCGCTTGTTGGGGGAGCCGTCGGTGTGAAAGTGAAGCGGGTTCCCGGGATGAGACCGAGAAGGGCTCCGCTCACCCAGCTCTGCTGGGCTTCCCAAGGGGAGTGCCGTGCGCCTCAAGCGCCAGGGAATGATCCAAGGTAGAGGGTCCCTACAGCGCCCCCCGTTCCTGGGGTTGGTCCCGAGCCCCCAGCGATGGCTGAAACCGCGGAGAGTGCCCAACCCTGCGGACTTCCCCACAAATACATTCCGATGGTGGAGTTTAATTTATGAAGAGATTGACAACAGCTAATAATGACATGGAATGATTATAATACGCGTAATAGGAGTCATGCGACTGCCATCTCTGATACCTGACCTGCTAATGGAGACAGCCGCTAAGGGCCTGACGGTGGGGGAGTCTAGTACAGTGTGGATGCGCTGGACAAAGGCACCATTCAGGGTCCTCGTGAAATCAACTCACACAGAATGGCAGGCCATTTAAAACATGAATTACTCCTGGAATTTCCCACTTAGCATTTTCGGACCACAGGTGACTAACATGGCGGAAAGGGAAACCGGGTAAGGGGACTAGTGTACCTAGAGTGGCGCGTTTGGGGTCCTGGTTTTTAAGCTGGTTTAACTGTGAGGTTATGAATTTAATTTCTGATAATGGCTGTGTGTCACTGCAAAGCGACTTCACCGGACAGCTCTGCAGCACGGCCACCGGCTGCCTCCAGCTTCCCCAACAATGACCAGAAGGTCCGCTTTCTCAGGCCAGGGGCCTTCTGTCGTCCTTCGTCACCCACTGCCTGCAACACCGGCCAGCGCTCGCTACTTCATGGATGTGCTGAACGAACTCACCAGGGAGGAAAGGGGCATGAACAGGGAAAATCACCGTGAAATACGCAGTGAGCGCCTCCCTGAGTGAGCAGTGTCCAGCCCGTGGGGGGAAATCCCCGCCTTCATGGTTGAGGAAGGAGAGGAAAAAGCAAACAAAAAATATATTACAGAGAGAATTAAAAGACAAGTCCTTTGGAGGAAGGCGGGAGCATCACGGTGAGGTGGGGAGGGAAGTTACACTTTGGAAGTGTGGGAAGGGAAGGCCTCACTGTAAAGGTAATGACACTTTAAAAATACATGTATTGTTGTTGATTTCAGAGGGGGAGGGGGAGAAGGAGAGAGGGACACCGGCGATGAAAGGATCACGGGTTGTCTGTCTCCTGCACAGCCCACCCCGGGGAATTCTCAAGTATCTGCCACCCGGGCCGAGCAAAGTTCTCAAAAAACTTTATTTATAAAACAGAACGACGACTGAATATAAAGTTACATTCATATTTACACTGTAGTCCAACTACATTACAGCTTTAACTTATGAACAGAAATGTCCTGTTTCTTCTTTTTCTTTTCCGTCTTCTTTGCTTCGCCGATTTGCATTTTCACTTGATCTTGTAACTTAGAAAAGAAAGCTTGAGAGGACTTTAAGGCTTTGTCTTTACCTTCATCCTGCAATTAAAAATAACACGTGCTCGTGTACAGACGTGCTCGAGGCAAAGAACCCCAATGATGACCACATCCTGGCACAACGCCCCTGGCTGGTGCCCACAGTGGTTAGGATGTCGGCCCACGGCCTCACGGGCCTCGGGGTCCATTCCTGGTCAAGGGCCTGGACCTGGGCAGGTTGGATCCCCGGCCCCAGCGGGAGGCAACCAATCGATGTTCCTCTCGCTCTCCTCGCTTCCGCCTCCCGCTTCCTCTAAAAATCAATGGGAAAAAATATCCTTGGGTGAGGATAAAAATATATATACACTATACACACACACTTATATATAAACGGGAAAAGGACCAGGCGAACTTGTGAAACATTCAACCAGCCAGCACAGAGGCAGTCCACGCATGCGACGCTGCTGGAGCTCTTGAACTGAAGGGAAGAGGGAGCAGCGCGGAGCAGAGTGAGCGCTGTGTTCCGGTCACCAGGGGCCCCAGGACCCGCAGGTGGGCCGTGCCGCCGGCTCTGCCACCCAGGGGACAGTGGTCACCGTCTGGCCACGCGCCTCCCAGCGGCCCCGCCAGCCCCTGCTGCCTCACCTTCAGCAGCGACGCTTTGCCGGCTTTGGTCAGCTGCCTGAGCTTCTCCGCCGCCGCGGCCTTGCTGAGCTTCGCCGTCGGCTCTGCGCTGCTCTTCTCCAGGAGCCGCCTCCGCTTCTCCTTCTCCTTTATCTTCATGTGCTTCCTCAACTTCTTTTTCCGCCTTTCTCGCTTCTTGTCCGTGGCTGTTTTCTCGGCAGCGGTTTTTATGTCTCCAGCTTTGTTTTTTTCCTTTTAGAAAGTAACCCCCAACATACTAGTTAGTCAAGCCGACGGCATGTGGACTGCAGCACGAGCACCGGGACCTGCCGGGGCCCCAGTGTCAAGCGGCCGATACCAGCCACGGGGCCGGCTGCAGCGTCTCAGAGGCAGGAAGCCCTCCGGGTGGCACTCAAATGCCTCGCGCTCCTCGGCTGCCAGCCTAGCTGCCAGGGCTGTCGCCAGCAGAGGCTCTGAAGGGGTGGGTGTGGGAGCAGCAAAGCAAGTGAGGGAAAGGGGACTGCGCTGCTAGGCCAGGTGGGAAGACAGATCCTGGCAGGAACCAGCGTGACTGTGCCAGTATGAGCCCCGGTGTCCACAGGCGGGGACCGCCTGCACTTGGCCTGGCTGACCTCTACCGACACCCACTCCATTCCAGAGCATTAAATGGACGAAACGAGGGGGAAAGGCTGACGTTGGAAGGTTGCTAGTGTATATACAATTTGTTTGAAACCTAACCCTGCTAGTATTCAAATGGATTAGAATAAGATAATGATGTCGGCTGTCTACTAACAGCTTTTACAGAGTGTACCGGCTGATAATGCGGCTTTTGTACACACTAGTACCGGTTAATAATGCAAAATTCGCACTTATTAACCAGTACACCTTGTAATGAACGTCATACCTGTAAATCATAATAACAGCTGATTATAGGAGTCTGGCATTTGAATATCAAATACCACTAAAACATTATTAACTTGATTATATTTAGGAACTGCTGACATACATTAGAATAAAAACTACAGACTCAAAAGAGAAGGATAATAAATGGAGACCCGGCCGCGAGCACTATTTCCCAGCAGACGCTGCGCGCCTCGCTGGCTCCTTACCTTCACTTCCTCTGGGGCCAGGAGAGCCGCGTCGCTGACACTCACGGGGGCGACTTCCTCCATGGTGATGGCCGGCAGGTTGGACACAACTTTAATCTCCGGAACAGGCTGGAAAAGAGACAACACATGGATTAGGAAATAAGAAACAGTCTGCACCTAAAACAGCTGGGTTGTGAACCTAGTAACTTGAAATTGAATGCGTAAAATGCTTCCGGGAGGTTAAAACGTGAGCTGCGTTGAGGGTGAAGCCAAGCTAACAGGACAGTCCGAGGACTCGGGGGTCTCCTGTCTCAGCACTGCCCCAGGGGCGCCCGTCCTACCCTTCTGCATGACCCCTCTGCCGGATTCAAAAAGAAATGCATGGAAAAGTGTTCACTGGAACAAATGTGTCAAAATAAACTACTTCACGAGTTTCCTCGGTTTCCAGGTCCTCAAAACACTCTCGCAAGCAGAAGCCCAGTGACAAGCTGGTCTCACCAAAGCTCAGCGAGGGGCTGCGAGCACAGCTGCTCTATGCACACGCGGGGAGGCGAGCACACTCACTGGTTTGGGGATGAAGTGGAAGTTGGAGAGGGCGTCCAGCTTCACGAAGAGGGAGTCCATCATCTTCTGGATTGCCACATGCTCTGGATTTTCTTCTTCTTCTGTTTTTTGCTGAGAAAATAGGTTTAACACCATAAGACTCAGCGGCTTAAGGGACAGCACCGGGCAGCACCCCACAGTCCCTGCCTATGTACCGAGCCCCCTGGCAGCACCCCCTGGGCAGGATGCAGGTCCTTTCCACCAGCGCCGCGGGCCACAGGCACCCCGGACGCGGACTCAGAGCCTCCTCCTTCTCCCTCTGCGAGGGCACTGCTGCTCCTGCTGCTGGAGGGGCAGTAACTGACCAAGCCGGTGCGAGCCTCAAATGGCTCTGGCAGAGGAACAATGTCACCTCATCCCCAAGCACAACTGGCCGCATTCCTAGCCGACCAAATGTGAAGGAATAACTGACAATTATTATACTGGAAATATGACTCTGTCCTACTTGAGATATTTTTTAAAGAATCTAAGTAAAAAGAAAAACCAAAAATACCCACCAGACCTAAAGTATGAATGGCTTCACTGGCAATCTTTTTAAAAAACACCACCAACTTCTAAAGGCTGAACGAGAAATGATTTAAAATTGTAGCACTGCCCGCCATGTGGCTCCGTGGCTGAGCATCGACCTATGGGACCAGGAGGTCACGGTTCGATTCCCCATCAGGGCCCAGGCCCGGGTTGCAGGTTCGGTCCCCAGTGTGGGGCGTGCAGGAGGCAGCCGGTCAACAACTGTCTCTCACCACTGACGTCTCTCTCCCTCCCTTCTTTTCTAAAATCAATAAAACAGATGTTTCTTACACTGTAAGACAGCGGGAAAGTTACGACTGGCTGTGGAGTATCAGGCGACCACGGTTAACTGCAGTCAAGCCCCGCTCTCCCGTCAGTGGGAGCGTTACAGCCCACCAGTCCCGCGTGCTCGGGGCCTCGCCCCGAGACCAGGGGTGTCTGTCCCGTGAATCGTGGCCATCACGGAGCTGGCTCTCCAAGTCTCTTCTCCGCGGCTGCTCACCTGGCTGAGCTTGATGTACTCCTGCTCGTATATCTCCGCGAGGCTCAGCTTGCTCTTCTCGTGGTCCAACGTCAACCGCTTCTTATACTCGAACGCGTCCTCCTTCGGCTTCTCCTTCCGGACGACATCATCCCAGGCCTGAGAGGGGCGGGGAGGCACACACTCAGTCTCCTCGCCACCCAGGCTGGCTCGCGGACCTGCCCCATCCTACCTACCGCCGTCCCAGAGGAAGCGACTCGCACCCAAGACGACTGCTCGCCTCACGGAGAGTGAGTCTCGGGGACAGCAGAGGCGGCCCCGCGGAGGGTCCCTGTCCGCTTCTGTGTTAGACGCACCTTTCTCTGGTTGCCCACTTTAAACCCGTTTCCCCATCACCGTTACTTAAAGCCACGAGTCAGGTTTGTCTAGTGTCACTCAAACCTAAAGACCCTCCGCAGGCAGCGCCCACGCTGCGGACCCCTGCTGCTTTACGCCCCTTCACACACACGTCTAAAGCACCTCTCGTTACACATGGCAGACGCTCACGTTGTATGCCGAGTGGACAAAAGGCCAATTCTGCCGCAAAAGCTCTGCTAGGTTTGTAACATCTGAACGAAAACAGACCCCTGGTCTGTCACATCAGATACTGTGCCCAGACCCTGGGCCCTGGGAGTCAGCCACCACAGCCACCAGCCTCATCCCACCCCACCCAACGGGTCGGCACGGTGAGGGGACCCTGGCCACGGCCCTGGCCACCGGGGCACCAGTGAGGACCGCGCCTCTCACCACAGACGCTGAGAATTAGGGCCTTTCCATGAGCAACCGACACAAAACCTCTATGAAAACGGAGCGTGGGTCACTCCTGCTCCCCAGTACGCCCGTGCCATCTCTAAAACGCCCGTCGCCGTTAGCTGAGGGGGAGCTCCCCCTTACAGACCTGGTCTCTGATCCGCTGCTTAATGATGTCTTCCAGCTGCAGCGTGGTCTCCTCTGTGATCACCGGCGCTGGAGGCAACAGGACGCGTGCGATGAGGTGGGTAGAAACCAGGCCGGCAGCGTCCACACCCGGGCCCCACCCGCTCCTCCCGGGTCAGGCGGGGCCCTACCCATGCGGACGGCGTGGTCGAAGTGCAGGGTCTCCTCCAGCAGGCTGTTCTCCGGCCGCTTCTGGGCCGTCACTTCCCCTTGAAGCTGCCACGGCTTCTTCTCCAACAGCTCTTTCTCCAAAGACGCGATTTTTTCACTCATCTGAGAGGAGAGGCGAAGAGGTGTTCCGTGCTTAGGAAACACAGCCGGGCGTGTAACTGAGTGAAAGCAGCTGATGTTTTTAAAAGCGGGGAAGAAATGCACTGCTCCTGACAGCAGTGACACCCTATTCCTGTGGCCTGTGGTGGGGTGGGGAGCTGCAATATACTAACCGCCCCTCCCCCGGCCCCGATTTTCCTCGCTGGATTGAAATGCCAAGTCTGAGGTTCACTAAATCCCCCCAGAAGCAGCTGGCTGTACTTCTGGGCTCTACTCCTCACACCCTCTAGCTCATCCACAAGCCACGGGCAATGTTCGCTATTAGAGGGTTCCAAGATGCAGTCACATTTCCATGGCAACATCAGTGTCTGCTGGAGCCCGACCCTGACGCTCCACCCCAATCCCAGTTATCGCCGACTTCTAAAAGACACTGAAGTGACACAGCCAAAATAACTGAAGCCTGGCTATATCCCTTTCAAATGCCATTTGATTTTCTGAAGTCAGGCGACCTGGGAATCAATTTCATCAACTCTGGAAGATGTGCCCGAGATGGTGTTAAATACAGTTGTCTCCATGGCACCCACAGGAGCCGCCTGCTGAGCGCCTCAGAGCGAGAGGCCGTGTGCGTGAGAGCAGCTGCAGTGACCAGGAGAGGCTCGCGGGTCAGCTCATCAGGAGAGAGGTGCCACGGGCACAGAGACGGCAGGGAGAGAAGAGCCGCAGGTTTTTAGAGCGGCGCCACGGGCCCCGTGTTTACACGTCAGCTGCTGGCCACACGGGCATCTCTGTGGCGTGAGCTGTGCAGAGTAGCGAGATGGGTTTTTTTAAAGGGTAGCTCAGCATTCTACCGAGAAGCACAAGAGATTAGTTAGCAGTCTGCAAGCTCCTCTCCTGAAAGCGTGGGACAAATCCCTTCAGTGCCTCTTCATTACCTTTTCCTGTCTTTTCTCAAAGGAGGATTTAACTTCGGCAGCGTCTTTCTGTGCATCTCGGACACCCGTCTCTTCAGGTGCCTCATCATCTCCAGACTCCTCGTCGTCTGGCAGGGCGAAGGACACCCGCTTCGAGGTTTCTTTATGTGGCTTGTTGTCTTCAGTTTCTTCAAGGTCATCCTCTTCATCCCTGTGATACCAAAACACTTACCAGGGAAATGAAAAGGAATGCAATTCCTCATAATGCAAGTTTTCTTCTGCATGCCTAATGGACTAAATACCCAGAACCTCTAACGGCATCCGGTTACTAAGGAATGACGGGAGGAGGTCGGTCCGTGACCCAAGGGTTCCGGGTTCCGTCGCTGGTCCGGATCAGGGTGCATGGGGGAGGCAACCAGTCAATGTGTTGCTCTCACATCGATGCTTCTCTCCCCCGATTCCTTGCTTCCCTCCCGTACATTCTCTCTAAAAAACAAACTCAATGGAAAAAATAGCCTCAGGTCAGGATTAAAAAAAAAAAAAGGGAAAAAAATTACTCATCAATCTATAATACAAAGTGATCTCACACAAATAACAATAGCTCATCTTTCTTGGCACAAAACCCAATCAGAGCTCCTTGCACTACGGGTCTGGCTGACCCTTGCTGGGGGCACTCGAACCCCCCACCGTGACTTTCTCTGGAGACGACGAGGCCGCCAGGAACCTGGCGCCTCGGGCCCACAAAGCTGTGAGTCACGCGCACGACTGGCCAAGCCCCGCCTGCATGGAAAGGGTCGCGGGACACACTCACGTGTCCGAGAGGCTGTCCTCCCCGCCTCGCTCAGCAGTTCCTCCCTCCTCTTCCTCGGAGCCCAGGTCCTCGTCGGGAAGACCTGTCCCGTCTTCGTCACTTTCAACCGGGTCAAAGAAATCCTTGTACTTGAGGTTTCTGGAAC
>PVJC01037849.1:0-17019 GCA_004026665.1 Murina feae
CGCCAGCATTTATTTTTTAAATCTTATGAGAGGTTCCTCACTGGCTCTGCTTGAGTCATATGACCCCCTTGGTTCAATCACTCTGGATCAGAGAAGAGGGCCCAGTGATTGGCCAAGCCTGCGTTACATGACCACCTTGCATCCCAAGCACAAGTGGAACATCATGACTGACCATCTCCCCAAACCCACAGAGGACTGCAGGGAAGGTTCTGCACCAAAAAGAGTGGTATAGAGCAGACAAAACTGGCAGGCATCCACTGCATTTATTGAGTGCTATTACAAGAAAGAGCCCTGTAAAGCTTATTGCTGTGCTGCCTGTTGAGATGGGATGTGGTAAGAACATTGCTTATCATACTGTCTTGTTTCTCAAACATTATTGCACTTCAGAGTCACCTGGAGGGCTTGTTTAAACACAGATTGGTGGGCCCCTTCCCCAGAGTACAAATGCAAGAATGTGTGTTTCTAACAGATTCCCAGGAAATGATGAGGATGGTGGTCCAGAAACACTTTGGGAACCACTGTCAAACTGCCTGGTGCCCTCCTTAAAAGACCCCCGGAGAAATCTGTCTGGTCTCAGCATTATAGCATGATGACTATTGCTTCTGACCAATTGGTTTCTTTTGATTTGTGTAGAGACTAAACCTTATAAACCGTGTCTCCCTCTTTGAGCTGACCTCTGGAAAACTCGGAGCTGTCTATGGGGCCACAGAGCCTCAAGTTTGTCCACTGACTTTAACTCTAGCTTCATTTTTTAAATTTCATTTCTGATTTCCATTTGATCTAAAAAATGATTTGGCTGAAAGTGACAGAACCAACTTGAAGTATGTGAGAAGAGGAGAGGAGAGGAGAGGAGAGGAGAGGAGAGGAGAGGAGAGAGAGAGAGAGAGAGAGAGAGAGAGAGAGAGAGAGAGAGAGAGAGACTTATAATAAGAATACCAAAGTGCCCTATGAAAAAGGAATGTGGTCAGGCCCAGGAACATTTGGACTGGGCCTCCCATCTACCATATTGGCCTCTCTCTCTCTCACTTCCTCTTCATTGCCCCTGTCTCACTGCAGTCTGGCTGTCCCCATATGTGGACACATGGTTACCAGTGGCTCCTGAGCTTTACTTTTTGAAGCCTCTGTCAGCTTACCTGACACTTGCTCCTTAGTCTAGGTTAAAAATTCCCAAGAAACAGCTCTAATTGGGTCAATCAGCTGGGGAAGGGGTAGGGTCATCTTGTACAAACTGTATTGGCTTGAGTTTGGGGGACTTTGGTTCTCATAAATAGATGCTAGGAAGGCCATCCCACAGGTGCCTACCTCACTCTTTTTCCTAACCGTTTTATTGCATGTTGATGTATTTTATAGGTTAATGTTAGGAGAGGAGAGGGAGAGGGAGAGGGAGAGGGAGGGGAGAGAGAGAGAGAGAGAGAGAGAGAGAGAGGAGAATTATAAGGAATTGGTTCATGGGATTATGGAGGCTGGCAAGTCAAATCTACAAGGTGGGCCAACACACTGGAGACCCAAGAAGACCTGATATTCCAGTTTGAAGGCCATTAGGCAGGAAGAGCCAATGTCGCAGATGAAGTCCAAGGCCATCTGCTATAGAATCCCCTCTTGCCCAAGGAGGCCAATCTTTTTGTTCTATTCGGGCCTTCAACTGTTTGGGTGAGGCCCACCCAAGTTAGGTAGGACAATCCGCTTTACCCAAAGTTTATTGAATTCAATTTTAAATCAGCCAGAATAATGTTTGGTCACATACCTGGGCGTTCCTCAACTCATTCAAGTTGATATCTGTAATTAACCATCACAGGTATTTTTTTAATAGTGTAAATTATATTTTATCTCATTGCTGAATCCCCAGCCCCTAGCCCAGTATTTGTCATATGATAAGAGCTCAGAAAATGTTGAATAAATGAACGAACGAGCAATTTTATTTTAATACCCTGGGAGGAAGGGACTTTGTCATTTGAAGGAACTCTAAGGTTAGGCCTTCTCTAATGGAATGTGAGGAATTATATCCTAATTCACTCAACTTGTGGGTTCTGACTTTAATTTATTGGGTCTGCTTAACGCCCTCAGTAGAAAGGTTTAGTGGTTTTAAGTTTCTTTCCTCCTCAAATGACCAGGGCTGTGATAGAGACGCATACTTTTGTGACAGAGACAAGAATTTATCCCTCTACTCAACTTTCGGCCCAAGAATTTCCGGCTCACTGGGATTCTGTCCAGGTGGTCTGAGGAGGAGACTGAACCCCGTCTCCTACATATGAACCCAAGAAGCAGGCTGCACCCTTCATGGCTGGGGCTGCCACGTGGCAGGTGTTTCATCCTATCGCATGTCTCAGCAAAAGTTATCAAACTGAACATGGCAACTTCCCCCTCCTGGGTCTACCCCCCTACATTTGGCTGGCGTGGGCAGGGCAGGAGCACATCTTTCTATAAATGAGCTGCCAAATTATTTCTTTCTCCAGTTTAGAGACCCTTGTAGCAAACGTTCCTGGCTAGTTATATTTGAAGGAGGTTCCAACACCACACCATGATAGATGGCAGCTGCGGGGAGTCTTTGTTCAAATCCTAAACTGAAGTGTTCAAAACGTGTAGAGATTCTACGCTGGAGGTCGAAGAGGGCAATCAAGAAGTCAGCAATCTTCTGGTTCACTGCACTAAGCCTCAGTTGTCTCATCTGTAAAATGGGGGTGAGGATACCGCATAATGCTGCTGTGATCATTCAATCATATCATTCATTCATTTTTGATGCATTTATTCAGCACGCACTGTATGTCGAGCATTGTTACACAGACATGGCCCCTGCCCTGATGGCATTTAGGGAAATTAAGCTGGGCATCACTGAGCTGTGCTTGAAGCAGTAGGTTAAGGCAGCAGCCACCATCACCACATAACTTATCAGATAACTGAGAAATTGTGAGTGTTTTAGAAGAGTGAAGGTTAAATATAATGAATAAAGTCATTCGTTTAGATGGTTTGGCGACTCCAGGCCCTTTATGGAGAGCACAGAACTGCAAACACCACCCAAGCACAGCAGGAATAACCACATTAAAATCAATTAAGAAAAAGAAATCAAACCCTGAAATGTTTTAGATTACAAAAATTAAGTTACAGAATAACAACAGGAGCACATCGTCAGCATGCTTACAAACGCACCAACAACGGAGCCACATACACAGTTGGTGCTCAGTATGTGCACGTCTCCAGGTATTCATTTAGGGGGAACCAAGTGGCAATAATACGGAAAACTTGACTTCTAAGTCCTGGATTCTGATCCCAAATTCGCAGTTTACTAGCTCTATAACATACCTTCATTGGCTCATCCAATAACTGGGTACCTACTGTGTGCCAATCATCTTCCTAGCCTCAAGGATACAACTTTGGGGAGGGGGTAGACAAAAATCCTAATCCTGGAGTTATATTCTAGTGAGGAGAGACAGATAATCAACAAATAAAAGATATAATGTCAGGTGCTAAATATTGCAGGTGGAAGGGGACAAAGCAGGGAAGACGGAGAGGGCCTAGGGGAGTAGATTGCTATCAGACAAGAGACCACCTTTTTGAGCCTCAATTTTCTCATCTGTAAAATAGGGCATAATCTACACCTCATTGGATACCCTTGATAATTACACTGGGGCTGTAGCTAAAGTGCCTGGGGCCCTAGAGGACCTCAATGGATGTGCCCTCTCCAGCCTCCCCTTAACCTGCTAATGCCAACAAGGCCCACATGGCCGACATTCAGAAGATGCATCTTCTCGTAAAGCTCCAGAATACCCCGGGTAGTTTTAGTCTGTAGTCTATCTTGAGAGCATCAACTCACCACTAGAACATTCTAGCTGGGCATTTGTCATAATCTATGTGGAGGCTCCCTATGTTATGGGAAACACACACACTTAGAAACCACACAGACGTGAATTCAAATCCTGGTTGTGCCTCCACCCATGGTCAGACCTCAAGACTTCATTTCATTGTTGTTCAACCGGACATGATAGTGCCTACAATGGCGACTGGGGAAAGGGTTAGGTTGAAACATACCTAGACCAGCACAAAGAACATGCCCTGGACGCAGTGGCTGCTGTGCCTATTACAGTTCCTCCTCTTCTCCTATGAGCACCCGAGATCTGCACTGTCATCTCCACAAGGCCAGCTGGTGACAGCATCAGCACCTGCACCAACATGTGGCACCTGTTTATGCCTCACCTGCTGTCAGGCACTGCCAAGAGGCAGCCCGCACCCCAGGAGAGGTAGATAAACAGACTTTGATGTAAGGGACACATGCAGAGGTGTTGACAGGTGACAGGAACCATGTGGGGATGTTGAGGCACCCAGAAACTAGGAACAGCTGGGAGCTGTTAGCACTCTTAGGGACAAGGAGGGAAGTGTTACATGGGAACCCAGAGAGAGGTAGAACCTTAAAGGGGACCCTCCAGCAAGAGTTTCAGTGATAAGGGGACGTAGCCTTCCTCATCGCAGGGAGGTGAGCTGGCAGAGGACAAAGGAAAAACACCCCGACCTCTCTCTCCTCCCCACTCGGATCTGTTGCTTGCAGCTAGCAAAGTCCAACTGAAAGCCATCTGGCAAGGAACCCAGTGTGTCAGCCCACAGAGCGGGGTCTCTCAGACACACAACATGGCAGATAATAGTCACAAATGATTCTTGGAGGACAAATTGAGGGGAAATAGCACATACCTGTACCCTAATGGCTGCTCTTGAGACAATGTGGGTACCTGCTTGTACAACAGTGGTTCTCACACTGGAGCCTGACTGCTCAGCTCCTGGGAGGCTTGTTGAGTACACAGATTACAGGGTCCATCCCCTGGAGCGTGCAATCCTGAAGTCTGAAGCGGGGCCCAAGAATTTGCATTTCTAACAGGTGATTTTGATGCTGCTGCTCTGAGGCCCACACTTTGAGATCCACTTCGGGACAGTGGCCCCCCTTTTGTGCTTAGACTTTCACTGGGTGCACTACACCCCGGGACAGCTCCACGGCCAGCAGGACCAGGAGCCGCTCAGAACCATCGAGAGCAGCTAGCTGCAGCTTCCTCACCTGACAGCTGCAGGGCCACGGACTCTCCGGATGGGCTGCCCTTGCCTTGCCATCACCTGCCCAGACCTCTGCTGCCTGGCCAGTTGCCCACAGTTGACACCACACATGCACACACACACACACCACAGGCACACCCATGTGCATGAACACACATACACTCTGATTAGCTGCAGCTGGATGCCCGGCCCGTTTCCTAGGGGAAGATGAGTCATCTGCTCCTTGGGGCCCTGCAACATCCTGCGCTCAGACCAGGAGGTCACAACTCGTGGTCACGCGACATTGCCTCTCTGCAGGCAGCCCTGCCAGTCTGCAGCTTCCGCTGACATCTTTGTTTCAGGGGAAATGAACACGGAATGCTGCTGGGTCCCTGCCAAACTGGGTGAACTGTACCCCCCTCCTCAGTCCCCTGATGGGCTGAGACCATCCAAGAGCCGCTTTCCTCTTCCCCTCCTCGCTCTCGCCAGGCTCCTGGTCTGACCCATCCCTTTCCTTGGCTTCCTGCTTTCAGGATGTCACCCCCACAATAGCCCTTCTCTCCCATCTTCACTAAGCAGAGTGTGAGCAGTGGGAGAGGCCTCCAGGGAACACATATTGTTTGGGCCCCTGCTTCTGGAGGTCTCCACCCCTGCTCCAAGCAGTTTTAGTCCGGGTCTTGTCCCATGATCCCGTACACCCTCCCCAACCCCAGCCCCACTACAGGACAACAAGAGACCAAGTCCTAACCAATCAGCACAGCCCATTCCCCTGGACACAGGGCTCAATCCAGGGCTTTGCCACCCCAAAATACGTCTCTTTGGCATAAGGACTCTTTTAGGCTGTTTGTGTTTAAGAAACAGCAGACACAGGGGAAGCTCTGAGCCCTGAGCAGAAGCTACCCTTTCGCAAGAGACGTTTGCATCAAAGACATCTCCATGGGAAGGGCGCCTCCCTCTCTGGCCCAGGAAGAGGGGGTGACTCCAAGCCTCTAGAGACTCTTATCAATGAGAAGGCACAGCTTTAAACCTGCATGGCAGCCTTCCCCTTGCTTACTGTGACTTTCCTTGTCACCTCCCAAAACTGGTTCCCCCACCCCAACATCTTTTGTCTGTAGCAGGAGATGGTATTTAAGGGGGTAGCTTGGCTCATTTAGGGAAGTTATTTGGTTTTCCTGGGTGTTTCCCAGGTGTACAGGAGGTATACAAGTTATTAAACTTTTGGGGTTTTTTTCTCTTGTTAGCCTGCCCTTTTATTACAGGGAGGTCTTAGCCAAAAACCTAGAAAGGTATAAGAAAATTATTTTTCCTCCCCCACAGCCCCTTTCCAGCCAAGAGGCCTCCCAATGCTCGCCCCCCACCCCCGGCCTGTGCTGCTGGCCCAGAGCAGCATGTGCACACCAGCCCTCTAGGAGGAGCACAGGAGACCCCTTTATTGTCTAATCCCCTAATCTACCAAGCCGAGAAAGGTCATTCCAGGGCTTTGGCCTGGAGCAGGATGGTGGCCGCCTTGCATTCAACCCCTCCCTCAAGGACATCCTCCTGCGACCCTGGCCTCAAACGGTGCTGTTAGAATCCTGAGGAGCCTTGACCCTTTCTGAAGTGCCCACTGATGTTATTTTGGGGCCATGCCCCCATCTTTTGTTGCAAGGAAGTTAACCTACCCCTTGTCCCCCAACTCCCCCCCCCTGCCCCCCCGCAAGGTGATTGGCCTTAAAACCTTGACACCAGGAGGTTCTGCAGGTGGTCCTTCTAGCAGGGAGAGGAGGAAGAGACTGGAGTTCATCCCGCAGCCCAGACTGGGCAGGGGAATGAGGGTGCTCCATCATGGAGAGGGGGCAGCAGGCTGAGCCACAGGAGCCTGGGAGAGGGAGAGGGCCCGTGAACTGCCTGCTGTGGTCAGCAAGGGGCCCTCGACCAGGAGTGCAGCCAGGAAAGTGACCCTGGTAGTTGAGTCCCAAGCCAGAGCCTACCTGACCTCTGTGTGTCCAGGCTCTGCGCGCGCACACACACACACACACCTGTCTGCAGCTCCTTGTAAAACCCGTTCATAAAGCAATCTGTAGGGTGCCTCCTTGGTCAAACTCCTTCCCTCCTCATTGACCCAGTACTGCTTCTCCTCTCCTCACTGCCACCCCACCTCCCAAGGAGTCAGCCACTTTTCCCACTCACCCCCCCACCCTGAGCTTGTTTTCCTTTCCTGCGAGTTCTTAAGTTTCCATCTGTCATCTCAGGTCATTAATCCCCAGGCCGAAGGCTCAAGAAGCCTAGCCCGCATAGCCCAGCCATTAACTAATTGCCAAAGGTGCGCGCTTCGCATCACATGAATCCCAGGGCAGCGGCCCAGCGGCCGCGCCTTGCTTCCTGAGTTGTGTCGATAAAAAAGATGAGCCACCTGCTCCTTGCCTGGATGGCATTGCCATGATGGATGGCCAGTGTCCAGAAAGGGTGTGGGTCAGCTGTGGAGACTCATGTGTCAGGCTGAGGAGGGGCTGAGAGGTAGGCAGGAGCAAGTGGCCAGCTGCCAGGACAACTGTCTCTCCAGTGCTGCTCAGGCCTGGCTGGCATAGGTCACTGCCCCAGGGCGGCAGAGCCTCTGAGGCCCCGCACAGGTGAGAAGGCCTTAAAGGTCCCCATCCCCTCCTCCCAGCCACTGTTCTCTTACTAAGTCAGTGCATTCTAGGAGATAGGCTTTCAACCGACCACCCACAGTCTGTGGGCACAAACCTTCCTCATGGTGGTCCTTGAGGGCAGGTGGTCCTCCCTGATCTTCCTCTCGCCTCCACTGGAAGCTTAGAGGCCACAGGAGCACCGTGCGGACTGCGTGCTGACCTATTGCCCAGCAGGGATTGTCGGGCGTGTGAGCCTGTGTGGGTGCACATCCTGCTTCTACACTTCCGGGATCGAAAGAAACCGCCTGATTGACAAACCCCCTCTGTAGTTCATGTGCACTGGGCCTGTGGGTCGGCTGTGGCTACTGTTGCAGCCAGCTGACCTAATCCATTTGTCTTATTTAGACTGCGTTCCAGTTTCCATATTCGAAGTTGGAGCCTCCTGGATCTGGCATGCAAATTAGATACAATGATTTGCAAATGAGCAGAGGCCTGACACTTTTTAAAAATTATCATTAAGAGCCTTGCCACTCTGCCCCTAAGTGGGAGGAGGAGGCTAGAGCTGGAAGTGTGTGACGCGCAGCTTCCCCGCCTTCTCCCAGCCTTCCTGAAGCTTCACTAAGCCGTCGTGTTTCATATCCACTCCCTTGTTGGGGGGTGATGGGCACAGGCATCATTGGGGAGGAGACTGGCAGGAGATTCACAGAGACCTAAATGAAGCAGAGGGGGATTCCAACTGACACCACGCACGTCCTGGGCCTGGAGGCCCACAGCCCACTACCTCAACGAGCAAGAGAGAGAGGGTCACTGATCCGCTGTATTCTTTTTTGGGAGGAGGGTGAGGAAGCTGAGCCCAGAAATGGTCATTTCTCAGGGGCTTTCTGGAGGGCAAGCAGGCCACTGTAGGTCATCCAATAGGATAACCATGGGTCAAAGTGCCCCCAAAGGAGCCATGCAGGACCCGCTCTGAGCTTGGGCAGGTAGAGTGACTATTACATAATAACCTGTGACTGTGCAACGTTACAGAACCTCTTTCTCCCTCATTCTCTCCTCAAACCTTTCAGGCAGGTGTTTGTTCAAATGTACAGCAAGCTGAGCCTCGCTTAGTCTCTAGTGATGGTCCACAGATCAAGCCAGCATGTGGATGAGGCCATACCGGAGCCTCAAGTCTGAACCTTCCTCAGAAGCTCCAAGGGGCACATTGACCATGAGGCACCAGGATGGCTCCATGAGGCATCCTGGAGAGTAAGTCATGTCTGCTGGGGCAAATACAGGCCAGTGGGGGAACCCAGGTTTGGAAAATGGGAAAGCATAGCTCCTTGTGCGATAACCATGCATCTCTGGTGGCCCCTGCTCCCACTTCCGGCAGCCTGCTATGTTGTTTGCTAGTGTGGCATTCTAGAAAGGAACTTCACTTCAGTTGAAAGTTCTGTGGATTCATTTGAAGCTAATATCTTACTTTGTTTTAATACACTGGAAAAAAGAACACGTAATCCCAACTTTTCCAACGGCAGAGCAGGAGACTACAATAACAAAGTTGTATTGCATTTGGCAAACAGGGGAAGCTGCCCTTTTTTTCCAAGGGTCCTTGTTTATTGTTCTGTTTCTAAGAATATGCAGAAGTGTCATCTCCAGGGCAGTAGGAACTGTTCCAACAAGAATTTGAAAAATGGCATTCAAAACATTTTGCCAATAATTAGGCAAATGTGAGCTGGTCCCCAACATGCAAATCATGGTACCTGACAAATATGCCAACATTCACAGGTTTTAGTAAAATGAAGTACAAGATCCTGAAGAAGATAATGCCAGTGTTAACCTCAAAGTGCCTGGTCTGCATTAAGAACTTGCTCAACCCCCTTGCTAGCTCTCAGTGAAAACCTGTCTCCTTTGAATCTTGTCTTAATGTGATTCATTAAGGGCGAGCCACCATTGGTGACCAGGAGATGTTTTTAATTACTGTGTTCCTGTTCACTTCTGTACTGTCTTGTCGTTATCATTCTAGCAGATACTTACAAATATGACTTCTATGGGGGTTCCCTATGATCTCCACAAGGACTGCAACTACTAATGAGAGTCAGGCAGGCCCCCAGCCAAGGGGGCCGCTGATTATCAAGCCAAGAAACATCCAGACTCAGAAACTAATGAGCTGGCAGAGAGACCAGAACAGACTAAGACTGCAGAGCACAGCATCAGGGAGAAAGGCCAGCAAGACAACCTTAGGAGTGAGAGGGAGAGAGGAGATAAACTTTCATTCTATCTGAGCCTTTGCAGTTGCTACCAGACAGGATAACTGTGTTGGTGGGAGCTGAGGGAGTTATTTATTTGGAGGTCTTGGAGCTAGAGCTGCAGCCCATCAGAGGCAAAACATGTAGGCCACAAAAGACTAGATTTATTCCCTGGAGGCTTTGCTTACTCAGGGAGCCAACACTTGAAAATTAACTCTGCCCTGCTGGCGTGGCTTAGTGGTTGAGCGTCGACCTATAAAGCAGAAGGTAACAGTTCTATGCCTGATTTGTGGGCTTGATCCCCAGTTGGGGACGTGCAAGAGGCAATGATCAATGTTCCTCTCACATGGATGTTTCTCCCTCTCTCCCTTCCTCCCTCTATAAAAAAAGACAATAAAAACATGTCCTTAGGTGGGGATTTAAAAAAATTAATGAAGAGATCAACCATAGACTGTCAGATGTCTGATAAAGGTCTTGCACTCAGGAAATATATTTTTAAAGGACTCTTAAAACATAATCATAAGAAGACAACACAATTTTTAGAAATGGGTAAACAAATTTGTACAGTCATTTCATCAAAGAAGATATTCAAATGGCTAATAAGCATATGAAAAGATATTCAACATCATTAGTCATCAGGGAAATGCAAATCAAACCTACAATGAGATATCACTTCACACCCACAAGATGGCTAGAGTCAAAAAGACAGACAATACTAAGTGTTGATGAGAATGTGGAGCAAGCGGGACTCTCATACACTGCTGATGCCAAGTGGCACAGCCACTCTGGAAAACAAGTTGGCAGGTGTGTGTTTTTAAGTTAAACATAAAGTTACCATATGACCAGCAATTCCACTCTTAGGTATATACCCAAGAGAAATGAAACATATATCCACACAAAGACTTATATATGAATGTTCCCAGCAGCATTATCTATATTAGCCAAAAAGTAGAAGTAACCCAAATGCCCATCAACAAGTGAATAAATAAAATGTAGTCTCTCCATACCATTGAATATTATTCAGCCACAAAAAGGAACAAAACACTCATCCATGTCGTAACATGGATGACACTTGTAAACATTATGCCAGGTAAAAGAACCCAGACACAAAGACCATCTGCTGTACAATTCCATATCCATGGCACACCCAGAAAAGGCAAATCTATAGAAATGAAGGGATTAATGGTTGGATTGTGGTGATGGTTGGACAAATTAGCAAATTTACTAATATCTTTGAGCTGTACACTTAAAACAGGTGGATTTTATAGTATGTAGATCATAATTCAATAAAGCTGTTTTAATAGAAAAATAAAAATCTTCTGTGCATGTATCTCTATTTCAAATGCTATTTCTAGTAGTTTCACAATGAAAAACCCCAAATTATGCTCAAGCACAGAGATTTCACACACACACACACACACACACACACACACACACACACACACTTTTAAGTTCCCTTCCTTCATCCACAGTCCCCATCTCTATCACCTTTGCTGACACAGGCTCCCAAAAACTGGAATTCCTTTCCAAGAAGAAAATAATTCCATCTCAGCCCACATGAAGGAGAGATATAAAGGCACATCTTACCATTCCTCATCATTTTAAATTATGAACTCCTATTTTAATAGATGCTTCTGTTCCATGCTATTTGTCATAATTCTTTGGCCTGAAAAGCCCAGATACCTTGAGGTGCAAACACTGGTAGAATAAATTGCCTGTGTTTGGTGGGGAGCGAGGGTCAACGGGTTGGCAGGGATGAGCCCATGAGACAGACTATGAAACAGAGAAGCGAAGGGAAAAAAAAGATGAGTTGATAAATAAGGACTCCAAGTTCATCCCCACAAGGCTGGCTGCTCATTGCTCAATGTTGCGAGACACTGACTTCTTAGAGGTTTGCAGTAACAGCTCGCTCGAGCTGGAAATTGCTGTGAATGCGTGTTCTACCTGAGGTTGAGCTTGTAGAAAGAGCTCTCCAGCATCTCTCCTTGCTGACAAGTCTGGACACCTGGTGTTCCTTTGGAGGCAGCTGAGTCTGAGCCCCAGCAACCTTGCCCCCAAGCTATTGACCACTAGACTGATCATCAAAGAGTTGTCCCATCTCACTCCCCATCTCTCCTGCCTCTGGCTTTGGCAGTCCAGGTCCCAGCTCCAGTACTATGCCCTTCCCACTGCTTGGGACTCCATGACCTCACTCATTCATTCCTCAAACATTTACTGAGCATACATCAATGGAAATACAAGGTCGCAGACGTCAAAAGTAGGTATTCTTTGTGCTGTGATGGGTGTGTACACAGGAAATATGGGAGACAGAGAGGTGACTTTGGACAAATTCACTTAGAAGGAGATGTCTGGGGAGGCTTACAAGAAGAGAGGATGCTTACATGGTCTCTTCTTGCAAGCCTGGTATTAGATTTCATCCGAAGGAGAGAGCGTCTATTGAAGCAAAATCCCAGAGCAGTGCTGTCCATTAGGAACTGTCTGCAATAAAGCACATGTTCTGTATCTGCACCAAAACAGTAGTCACTCACTAAGAAGCACTTGAAATGTGGCTAGAGCAACTGAGAAGTGAAATTTTTAATTTTATTTCATTTTGATTCATTTTAACTTAAATTTAAATATGCACATGTGGCTAGTGGATAGCACAGCTCCTAAGACACAAAACAGCCTACCCATTCCCAGAGGTGCCAGTGGTCAAACCAGGCATATGTTTGCTTCGCCCAGGAGCAGCCCTAAGACAGCCAGAGAAAAAGAGGCCAGCGCATGGAGGGGCTGCAGGCATGTCTGAGTAATGCGCCCTGACAATGACACATAGACGCTGCCCCGTGAAGTAACTCCTCCTGTCTCTGTCCCTCCCTGGTCTTGGATTCCAAGAGTGACAAACTCAAATGCTTACAGTTGACAGAGGAGATGAGGTGAGGAAGGGCATACACGCTAATGGCGGAAATCCTGGGCACTGTGTCCAGGTGTACAGGGGGCAAGTCCCATGAAAAGGGGGCAGCCACTACCCAGCATTGTTGTGCTCTGGTTGTCTCCAATGCAGGCCCAAAATGGCCTGCTCATCAAATGATTCAAGAGAAGCCAAACATCATGACTTAGGCTGTGAAACAGTTCAGGGTCTAAATGTTGGCTGCATTTTTTTCATGCTTTGTAGGCCAAAGGAAGCCAATCTTGGGGCTGGGGTTTGGTCCTTGCCAGTACTCTTCTCTCTATCTCTTTTGTACCACTTATTTTGCTATATTAGAGGACTGATGCATGAAATTCGTGCAAGAGTAGGCCTTCCTTCCCCTGGCTGCTGGCACCAGCTTCCCTTGCAGCCCTGGCTTCGTCGAGAAGGTTGTCTGGAGGGACGTCTGGTCTAATTAGCATATTATGTTTTTATTATTATAGTGTGTCCCTGTGCTTATGATGCCCATCTCCACCCACTAGGCTCACTCTTCCTCAAGGCCCCAAAGGACCCCCAAGGGACCAAATCTTATTCATGCATCATTCCGGAACCTAGTATACCTGTAAATTAGTCTGTGTTTTGTAGATTTTTATCAAATGGATGAATAAATGAATGGCCTCATTCATTCATGAAATTATCCTGCCAGCCAATACAGTGGCTCCAAGAGATAGTGGCAAACGAGTTAAAAGGCAGGAAATGAACTCGGCTTTGGAATAAAGCCCCATTAATTGCCATCTTACCAGAAATCCTCTTCCCTGCAAATCCGCAGGCTGTAAATTAAGATCTGAATTGTTGTTTTGAGCGCAGCTTTCTCCAAACCACAGATTTGCAAACACTTCTCTTCCCGGTAGCTCGAGGCCTCGCAACAGTCATGTGCTATTAAATCTTGCTGAAAAGTGGGCTGAGACCACTAGGTCTCCTGTGAAAATTACCAGACTTGTGGATGGCTGGTGTGGGAGTTAGCAAGATGCCTCTGCCCCTGTCACCAGGGAGAGCCCAGCCACGAAGAGGCACCTGGGGAAGAGAGTCTCTGGCCTCAGGATGACATGCAGAGCTGGGCGGGGCAGAGGGGAGGATGGAAGTCAGCAGGTGGCCTCCCAAAGTAGAGAATCCAGGCCCACAGTGTCCCTGCCTGTTCTACTCCACATTCCTAGAGCAGCTTAGAAGTCTTTTCAACTCTGTGCTCCAGTTGCTTTAAGTAAGTGATGGCTGGGACTAAACGTGATACTCCCCAAAGCCAGGTGGATCCTCATGCGGTGATTTCAAACTCATGGCAGATGAGAGAGGCCTGAGCCAACAAGATGTGTGATGCAGCTCAGCTGCGGAGAAATGCCCACTCCTGACAGACTGGGGCCCACCCTTCCAGGAGAAGCACAAGACCACATCCTATGGTTTTCCCTTTGGGTCCATTTTGGAGAGACTCTGAATGCCTCCAATTCATCCTTGTAGAATCAAGAGTGAAAGGCACCAAGCGGACCCCACTCGCCGTACAGATGAGGAAACCAAGGCTCAAGTTGCTGATCCCCTGTCTGCAAGGGCACACCTCCAGTCTCATGCGTGCAGCCCAGCACTCTCTCTCATGGAACCACAGCACCCCTGTCAATGCATATATCTGCACACACCACAGTGTCCTCTCTGAATCACTGATGACAAAGCCCATTTTTCACAAGAGGCTATAATCTGCTAAAATCTTCTCCTGCATTCCAGAGTAAAAGCTCCCATATTTCACAAAGCAGGTTAGTCACAAATATCAAGCAATGAGGCCAAAAGAAGGAAGAGAAGGAACCCTCAGGTCTGGGGAAACTTCTACAGCGGGGCCTGTTTTGCTTTTTGTGCTCATTCTATATATTAAAGAGCTAATATGCAAATGGTCATCATGCCCTTGCACCAGGGCTGGGAGACCTGAGGCTGCACCCCCCACCCTGGTGCAGAGGCCAAAGGACCTGAGGCTTCGCCCTCCCTCCACCCCCACCATGCAGGGCTTGATGGGGGTGGGGCCGGCCATGTCTGGGTCTCACACGATTTTGAGATATGCTGGGGTGGGCGGGGACTTGACTCTGGGTCCCGCAGCGGGCCCCAGACTCTGTTAGGAGGGAGATTTTCATATACATTTTACTAATTTTCTTTCATCTCTGACACTTCTATTATAGAGAAAGGGCAAATAGCAATATTAAAATATTTCCTCTAATTAATTCCCTTTTAATGTGCACAAATTCCGTGCACCTGGCCACTAGTCTATATATAAAAATGGCTAATATGCTAAGTGTCCCTCCTACCCCCAACTGGTCGTTATGATGCACACTGACCACCAGGGAGCAGACACTCAACACAGGAGCTGTGGTGACTTGGCAGCGGTCGTTCTTAGGTGATGCACCCCAAAACCAGAGAGGAGGGAGCCTGATTCCTCATGAGGCTACACAATGCCACCTTTGGCCATGGATGTGTTGTTGTGGGGGCACTATAAACCTGAATCTAGTTTACTGCACACTTGCATTTGTGTTCCACACCCTGTACGACAGCAACTTTGCAGAGTGTCCTCTCACACTCCAGGACTCTTCAGGGGATGTTGGACAACCTGTTTCAGCCTGATCCCCTCAGGCCAGGCCAAGGGACCCCATCTGCCAGAGGGACCCTGCTCACTCCACAGATGCCAGGGAGGGACCATGGGAGGTTGGCTCCAGGGTGTGTCTGGCCCATCTTGCCCAGTCCCGCCCAGCTGGCCACCTTCTAATTAATTTCCTTTCAATGTGCACAAATTCATGCACTGGATCACTAGTATAACAATAAAAACCTCCCAAAAGCTGGTAACATTTAGCAAAACTCTTTTCAATACCTGGATGCAAAAGAATATTCTTTGAACCCACAGACAATTTATTTCGGAAAGATAATTGATGAGTTATTTATATTAGTCTGCAGTGTCCAGCGCCACCATCATTGAGATGAAGTGCTCGGGACAGAGTGGGACCCCGTAATTACTCTCGCATGTTGCATGTTGCAGGGAAACTGCTTACATATTTCAGCGGCACAATAGCTTGATGAAGATTTCTAAATTTTTCAAAATGTCATTTCTTTCCAAAAGATGGATTATTTCTGTTGGGGTTTAGTCTACCTAATTATTCCTGCCTTGATTACTTAACTACTCCAGATATTTCATCCCTCCATGCTCTTATCATGTTCCGGATGTTAGAAGAACCAAGGCAGCTTATTAGCACAAAGTAGACAATCCTGTTTCCTGGCAGTTATTGTGGGAGTGTGGGTTACAGAAGAGCACTAAGAAGTGCTGCCACAAAGCCACGGCTGCCCGGCAGCTTCTGGCTTGCGGTGCCCTGGGCTAGTCTGCATATGCAACCAGAACCTTCTGGCATCTTCTAGACCACGTATCCCCACCCCTCTCTGCCCCTTGCATTCCATGGGCTTTGGCTATGGGCTCTGCATTTCTTTCTCTAGATGCATGTTTCTCCAATGTCAGCCTTACAGGACCTGTTAAGACAGAGACTGCCAAGCCTCGCCCTCAGAATGTTCCATTGGGCAAGTCTTGGGTGGGGCTGGGGGGGGGGGTGAGTGCAGCCCCTCCCTCCTCCTTTCCCCATGCTGATGCTGCTGGTTCTGGGACCACAATTTAAGACAATGATTTTCTGTCTTTAAAAAAAAAATACAAATTTAATGCTGTGGCTAGTGTCTATATTAGGTTGGAAATCGGGACCCAATGGCATTTACTTATTTTGATTTTATAAATATCTGGGCAATCAGCTCTAGGTTCGATGAGCAAAATAACTAGGCAAAAGGTGAAGAGCCTCCAAGTGGAAAGGAGGGGGAAGGAGGGAGGAAAGAAGGGAGGGAGGAAGACAAACACGGCTGGAAAGGGCACCTTCCAGAGCCTCTCTATGCTGTGATTCTAAATCTATGCTCCGAAGAATGTGGGAGTGGACACAGCTGCACTGCAGGGAACATGGCTTCTCCGTGTTTTCCAGTTACATGGGGCCGGGCGATGGGCAAGCTCTGAGCCTCGCGCCTACCCCGCGCACCTGTCGCGCCTGCGAGGAGGCCCGCGGGCCTGCGCCCTTTGGCTGATCCCACAGCCTGGAAACAAGCCAGACCCAGTCCCTTTGAAAGTCGGTTCCCTGAAGCAATCCTGGCTCCTAGGTTTAACTGTTTCCTCTCTCTCTCTCTCTCTCTCTCTCTCTCTCTCTCTCTCTCTCTCTCTCTCTCTCTCTCTCTCTCTCTCTCTCTC
>PVJC01037851.1:0-17008 GCA_004026665.1 Murina feae
GATGCAACATGAGTAGAGTGATTAAGAAGAAATGTTTATTGGATTCAATCACTCAGTTGGTGGCTCATCTAACTTTCACTTGGATTTTAAATATTTGCCTGAAAAACCTTTTCACATAATTTTTTTGTTTCTTGTTTCCCCATGGAAACCTCCCATGTGTAATTTATTGACAGCATCTCTGAAGAACAGAATTATTGCTGTTGTTTGTCTGATGTGCCAGATGATGAAGGAGCCAGAAGACAGCTACAAGAGAAGGCCTTTGGAGGGTCTCAAAATGTCAGGACGGTGCGGATACTGAAACACAAATAAAATATATTAATTATTTTCATATTTATGTAGTTCACACTCTTGCCACCCGGCCGCTACTTTTATATCCTTTCTTCCCTAGGGAGCATCTAGGGAGGGGAAGTGGCTACATCGCCTGAGGCCAACTTCCATGAGGCTAGCAGCACTGTTGGGATCATGCTGGTGGCGCTGGTTCATTTGTGCCTGGCCTGTTCTCCAGAAATTGGACCTGCAGAAGTACTGAGGGAGTGGCTGCTGTCAGACCGGTGGGCCATCTGGATGGGTCTGTCAGCAGAGCAGTGCTCCCATTGTGGGAGTGCACTGACCATCAGGGGGAAGCTCCTGCGTTGAGCATCTGCCCTCCTGGTGGTCAGTGCATGTCATTGTGACGTCATTCCAGTTATTCCAGCCGTTCAGTTGTTCGGTCACTTAGGCTTTTATATATATAGATTAGGATTCTCAAAAAACATTTTTGAGATCCTACATGCCTAGCATAATAATGAATTGAAAACAACAATGGGTAATAAGTTCTTGATATTTGTCACATACTCCATAGATGTTTCTTGTTAATTTTATCACTTAAGCTCAACAATGCCATGAAGTAGTCTTTAAAGATTTGAGATTAAAAATTCTGAGGCTTAGAGCTATTTGTAACTTGCTCTAGGTCACACATCTAATGTACAGTGCTGGGATTTAAACCTGAATACAACATTGCACAAATTACAAGAAGACAAATAACTTGCCTGAAGGAAGCAATGATGTAATAGTAAATGATGAAGATTTAATAGAGCTCTGATAAAGTGGTGCTTAAGGAGCCTTAGTAAGGAGCTAAAGCTAGAGAAACTTCATTCCTGGGAAGATTAGACATTTAACATTTACACTGCAACACACGTCCTTTCTTAAAATCATCTTTTGGTGGGTAATACTTTTAGAAAAACATGTTCATGCCTTTAAAATTATTTATATGAATTATCATAATATATTAATATTTAATATAAATATAACAATTATATTAAATGCTACATTATATTAAAACAACCCCAATGTAGCTCCATCTACTCCAATATATAATTTAGATTTACAGCCATTAATGGTCAACCTTTTAGCTGGCAAGGCAGAGGCTGCAGTGACTCCATGTTATGCTTATGGCTGTGGGACTCTGATTCTTTTTCTTAGCAAGGGTGAGTCTTCTTTTACATATAAAGATGAGTGGCTTTGATTGTTTAGATTCACATGTTTAGATTACATATGTGAAATTAACATATGTAATTTCATTTCAGCAGAACTGGAAAGCAAAACAACTGTTCCTAGATTCTCACAATATGATCTTAAATGTTCTACATGCAAAGATTAAACTATAATGGAAAACCAAGGCACTCCAATGTTTTTCTTGTACTTTCGCCTCTTTTCTCTGTTAATCAAACACCCACCATAAAAAGAAACTTAAAAACTACCTCTTTCCAGAGCGAAGCAGGTCAAATGCTTCATTTATTTTTTCAAAAGGTAAAACATGGGTTATTAATGGATCCAATGAAAACTTCTTGTCCATAAACTCAGTCACAAGTTTGGGGACAGAATCTTTACTCTTAAAACCTGAAAAGAAAAGAACATATTTGCCAATGTTATCACCGATAAAGGTTTAATCTCCAACATTTATAAGGAACTCATACAGCTTAACAAAAGGAAGATAAACAATCCAATCAAAAAATGGGCAAAGGACCTAAATAGACACTTTTCAAAAGAGGACATTTAGAAAGCCAAGAGACATATGAAAACATGCTCAAAGTCACTACTCATTCGAGAGATGCAAATCAAAACAACAATGAGGTATCATCTGACACCTGTCAGAATGGCTATCATCAACAAATCAATAAATGACAAGTGCTGGAGAGGATGCGGGAAAAAAAAGGAA
This sequence comes from Murina feae, assembly GCA_004026665.1. Classification (NCBI taxonomy): domain Eukaryota; kingdom Metazoa; phylum Chordata; class Mammalia; order Chiroptera; family Vespertilionidae; genus Murina; species Murina feae. Next base: position 2,198 of record PVJC01037851.1, read on the forward strand.
CCCTTCTGCACTGCTGGTGGGAATGCAGACTGGTGCAGCCACTGTGGAGGACAGTATGGAGTTTCCTCAAAAAATTAAAAATGGAACTCCCGTTTGACCCAGTGATCCCACTTCTGGGAATATATCCTAAGAAACCAGAAACACCAATCAGAAAGGATATATGCACCCCTATGTTCATAGCAGCACAATTTATCATAGCTAAGATTTGGAAACAGCCTAATAAGTGCCCATTAGTAGATGAATAGATTAAAAAGCTGTGGTACATTTACACAATGGAATACTATGCTGCTGTAAAAAAAAGAAGGGATTCCCACCATTTGCAGCAACATGGATGGAGCTGGAGAGCATTATGCTAAGTGAAATAAGCCAGTCAATGAAAGAAAAATACCACATGATCTCACTTATTTATGGATAATAAAGACCATTATAAATTGATGAACATAAACAGATACAGAGACAGAACAGCATTGAATTGACTGTCAAACTATAGCTGGAAGGGTTGGGAGGGTTGTGGGGGAGTTAATCGATCAACTGAAGGACTTATATGCATGCATATGAGCATAATCAATAAACACAAGACCCTGGGGGGTAGGGGAGGATGGGGGAAGGTCAAGGGGAAAAAATGGAAACTTATTTAACACTCTTTGTAATATTTAAAGTAATAAAACAAAACAAAAACAAACAAAAAAAACACACCAAAAAAACCTGAAAAGAACATGACATCACCGTCAGAGGCAGCCAGGGGTAAGAGAACTGGAGAGGAGACTTTCTGAATAGAATTAAAATGGAAGTTCTACTACTACTTGCTTCTACTCAGACTACTATTACTGAGGTCAATGAGAGACTGAGTGCTTCAATATCCTCTTGCAGTTGTTAGACTTTTTTCTTTTTTACTTAAAAAGAAATCTGAGTAGCTAAACTAGGGTCCTTAGTTATTAGCTCTCTCACAGAGAAATTATTGTATGCATGGTTATTCCCAAAGTCAAGGAGCAAAATGTGCAACTGTCTAGATTTGGGCCATGAGAGTAACCATGAACTATTGCTATGGATTTCCTGTGTCACCCTAGGTATATCCCACTGCCCTGTGTTGTCACGTGTATGAAAAGAAGTGGTGCTGAAAGACCCTAGTTTATGGCAACAGCAGAACTGTCTATCTTGGGAATGTGTGTATTACTTCTACTTGTAGTTAATTTGGAGCCTATGGATATAAATGACTTAATTAATTTAAACTATGTTGCTTTTTAAAAACTCACATGGGCCCTTGACAAAGGGAAGAAATCCTGTAGATCGAGACTGAGCCGGATGAGCCAGACATGCCCTGGAGCTCTCCTGTGGATGGTCTCTCTCCGGCCCTGATCTTACCCTGGGGGGGGTGGGTCCCTCAGCCTGGCCTGTGCCCTCTAGCAATCTGGGACCTCTTGGGGGATGTTGGGATGTCAGAGAGCTGGTATCTCTGACCTTGGGAAGGTGCCAGACACAGGGCTCATGGGTGGTGAGCACTGCTACTGCAGTGGCACAAGCCTCTCCTGAGTGGGACTGATTGGGCACGAGCACACGACAGGCACAGTGGGGCCGGGATAAGTGGGAGCAGCAGGTGGGAGCTGCAGGCAGTGTTGGGTTGTGAGTTTCAGCCGATCCCTGCAGGCCACCCAGAAGGACCCCACCCCCACCCATGCATAAATTCGTGCACTGGGCCTCCAGTCAAATGATAAAGATTAATAAAAATTCAGCTTTCAAGCCTAAATACATACCACCAAAAATTGCTCCTTTCCAGGTACGCCCGGTCAATAGCAGCATGGGATTCATGGAAAGATTTTGGGAATTAGGAGGTACTCCTACGACGACGCTTACGCCATATGCCTCTTGACAGCTTGCCAAGGCAGCCTCCTGGAATACAATTAATATTTGGCATCATTGAAGTGGACTTTCTGATAGTCCTCACTCATGATACATGGTATCATGTAACATTGATTTAGCTAGATTGCAAACATGTGGAGGGAAGACATTATGCTTATGGCTTCTTTAATCCCATTATATCCAGAATAGTGCTATGGCTTTAGAAAATGCTCAGAAAACACTTTTTGAAAGAGACAATGGATGAATGAATTTGTGTACACTTAATTCTTCCTTAATAAAGTAATGAAGAGGCAAATGCTATTACAAACATATCTATTTAAAGTCTGATTTCTCAAATACAGGAATGCTTTATCATCACATGACTCTCAGGCAAGAAAAAATGAGTTGGTTTACTCATTTTTATTTGTGTATCAAATAGATATTTTGAACTCAATATTTTAAACCAGGTGTTTTCATGGTGAACAAGATATAAGATCAATGATATCATCACAATTTTTCTCTTGTCCATTTGAAGATCTCCTGTTTTCATGGTTCCTTACATTACTGTTCATTTCTATATTTTTTCCAGCTTTGTTGAGGTATAATTGCCAAATAAAAATTGTGTAAATGTAGGTTATACAATGTTATTTTTAGGGGTTAAAATATGATGATTTAATGTACATATGCAACATGAAAGCATTATCATACTCTAATTGACACATCCATTACCTCACATGGTTACCATTTTCTTTTCTATAGAAAGAATACTTAAGATCTATTCCCATTGCAAACTTGAAGAATAGAATACAGTATTATTGACTATAATCACTATATTGTATATTTACTCACTCAGACTTTGCTCATCTCATAACTAAAAGTTTGTACCCTTTTACCAACATCTCCTCATTTCCTACCCAACCCCAGCCCTGACAACCACCATTGTATTCAGTGGTTCTAAGACTTCAACTTTATTCCACATGTAAAGGAGATCATAAAGTATTTGTCTCTGTGTGTGTGGCTTATTTTACTTAGCGTAACATCCCAGGTTTACTTACGTTGTTGCAAATGGCAGGATTTTCCTCTTTTTATGGCTGAACAATATGCCACCATATACATATCACAGTTTCTTTATTCACTCATCAGTTGAAAGACACTTAGGTTGTTTGCACATTTTGGCTATTGAGAATAATGGTGCAGTAAACATAGGGGTGCAGCTATCTATTCGAGGTAGTTATTTTGTTTTCTGGAATATATACCTAGAAGTGGGGTTACTAGATCATACAGTAGTTTTATTTTTAATTCTCTAGGGACCCTCTACACTGCTTTTCAGAATGTCGAACCACTTTACATTCCCACTAACAGTGCCAAGGGTCGCCTTGTCTCCACACCCTTGCCACCACCATTTCTGGACCCTTTGATAGCGGCCATCCTAACAGGAGTGAGGAGGAATCATCTCATTGTCCTTTTGATTTACCTGATGATCAGTGATGGTGAGCACTTTTTAACATACCCGCTGTACTGAAATGAACATGTTTTAAATGGGCTCTAACCCCCCAAAAATGTGTACAGTGTATTGGTTTTACTTTAAACTATACCTATAATTCTAGAACTCCAAAAGAAAGCCTTCCTCTTCCAGTCAGGGCTTTAAATATGTTGTAGTAGGACACTTTTCAGGATCTCCCAGCAATATATACTGATTAGTCCTTTGATTTTGGAGTATGACATCTGGAAAACCAGATGACCTTGGGACATGTGGTTATCAGACATTTGGTGTCTTCAAATAAAGTAACAATCTATCCCACATGAGGAATTGGAAGGAATTTAGCTGGAGATGTTTTTCCCATGGTAATTGATGATGTTTGTAATTATTTTAGAGTAATATTCTGCATGTTGTAATGATGATGGAAGCACTGCATCACTAAAAACATTATTTCCCATCACTAGCACCAGATAATATTCGGTAAGAGCTTTCCATTTGACAAGTGGCACTGTTCAAAGTATTTTATGTGCATTGTTTCATGTAATCCATAGCTACAAGATATGTATTTCTTAAAGGTTTTGGTGAAAAATCTGTTGACTTTTAAAAGTATTTAGTCTAACACATGGATTTGGTGCTTAATATGTGTGCCAGGCACCATGTCGTATGCTGTGGTAAAATGGGGCATATTTTGTTAATAAAATGATACTTGTCTTAAATTGCTCACTATTTCTTTTGAGCAAATTGTGGTTTATGAAAAAAATCAGAAATCATTAAAATTATAAAACCATTCTGTTGGAAAATGTGAGGAGAAATTGAAAAATAAAATTTTTCAATTTGAGAACAGGATTTGTATGATTTATATTTATTTGATTTGAATATTATAACTAAAAATTAACAAAGTAAATTTTTAATGGCTTAATACTCTAAAAGAGAAATATTCCTTGAGATAGGATGGCTTAACTGATGGAATGAAACATTTCTTATAATAATAAATTAAATAATCCAGGCATTAAATAGGAGATGAAAAATCACTATTCATAGTTTGAAAAATATTCTGTATGTGTAATATTTACATCCTGCTGCCTGGAAGCACACTCTGGAATGCAGAAACATGTATTTCATGGCATCCCATGGCACATACATACCATGGTGTCAAGCCGGCCAACGACTTCAAATGAAAAATCCACACCTCCACCGCTCATCTCCTTCAGCACCTCCTGGATGGGTTTCTTGAAGTCCTGTGGGCTGATGCACTCAGTGGCACCCACTTGCTTAGCCTTCGCATATTTGTCTTTGTTGGTGTCCACCCCAATGATCCTGGCTGCTCCAGCCGCTTTACAGCCCATGACAACAGACAGGCCGACTCCTCCAAGGCCAAACACCACACAGGTGGAGCCAGGGGTCACCTGTGTTTCAGAAAATGCAAAAATGGATTAAGTAATGATTGTTGGAAAGTGCCTAAGCCGTATAAAGTGCCATGTCTTATTCATTATCAGGATTATTCAGACTCTTATGTCCAACCTGCTGTTAAAATCTGTTTCAGTTTCAATTGCTTTGTATTTAAATTGAAGGATTTGATGTAGGTCAGTGGTTCTCAAACTTTGCTGGACATTAGACCCCCATGGGGAGCTTAAAACCTCTCAGTGGCCAGGTCACATCAGAATCTCTGCAGGTGGGGCCTGGTTCCCAGGTGGAATGGAGCCCAGGCTGAAATCTTACTGTTGGGTGATCTCTGAGCTCTAAGTGTCAATGACTCCCATCTTGAAGAGGGTCTAGTGGCTGAAATCCATTGACAGGCTTCAGTAAATTGTACATACACAGAAGCAACTTTGGGAAATAAAATAAGTGGGAAAGGTTAATCCATGAGACCAAAAATAACCTAATCAATCTGTCAATGATTAACTCCTTGATTCGTTAACTTTAGAAGTCATGGCCATTACAATGAGAACAGAAATTAGCTGTAAGGCAAAGAAGAGTTATTCTCAGCTTCAAATCAAACCTAACAACAGGGGAAATGTAACTGCTTGAGACCAATGTGATCTTAGTGGGTCTTTATCTTTGCTTTTTAAAATACAGTAATGAAAAATAATGCAGTAAAAGTTGGCCTACATTTTAATAATGGATGAAATTCCTTTTCATGAGTGCCTTGCCTTCTCCTCTGTGTGCAGGCTCAGTTAGATCACCTGTTCAAGTGGACAAAGCAATTGCACACTTAGTGCTAGAGTCACCGAGTTTGAAAAACACATGCTCTCAGTTGTTGAAATTGGCGAAGGACTGTTAATATACCAAGTCCGCTAAACAAGTCAGCCTTCAGTGTGGGTAAAATATTCCTTCTGTCCCAAATAATCAAGTATTCTCTGGGGTACAACATCACTTTTTACTTTACTTAGAGAAATATGAGACTTGTGACTGTGATTTTAAAATGCAGGTAATTATATAGAAGCCCAGTGCATGGATTCGTGCACATTGAAAGGAAGTTAATTAGAAGGTGTCTGGAGGGGCAGGAAATCTACCAGTAAATCTACGAAGAATGACCTCTGACCCTTGTGAGAAGTCATTTTTCTTTTTGTTTCTGCCAGCCGAAGCGCAACTGGTTTGTCATCTGTTGTCATTCCTACCTTGGCAACTTTGACTGCAGACCCATAGCCAGTTGTGAATCCACAGCCAATGAGACAGACTTTCTCTAGTGGTGAGGCTGCGTCAATTTTGGCCACTGAGATCTCATCCACCACTGTGTACTGGGTGAAGGTGCTGGTGCTAAGAAAGTGGTTGATGGGCTTCCCTCTGCAGGTGAACCTGCTGGTACCATCCTGCATGGTCCCACGACGCATGCTCAGACTGGACAGTGCAACACACAGACACACAAGGGCATGAGACACGCACATAACCAATATGCAAATTCATGGGCTCTGTAAGGAGAGTAATGGGAAACTTACTCATTTTTTGCACACAAGTTGCCTTCCGGATGTTTACAAACATGACATTTTCCACACTGGGGATTGAAGAGTGGGATGACTTTATCACCTGGAGGAGGATAAAGCAAATTCTTAATAAATTTCTACCCAGGAATTAATAGAGCAAGCCCTTAAAAGCTTACAGATATGTATTAGAGGCAGTCGTCTTTGAATAGTCTCTCAGAAACAGGATCCGGTTACCATGATGTCATTAGACATTGCTGGCAGCATTATTATTAGTTTGGGTTTGTATGTGCCTGAAGATTGCCAAAGAGGACATGTGACTGTGGGGACAAACATGGATTTTAAAGTATTTCCACTGCATTAATAGTTATCTTTTACTCCATGCCGTTTCTCTTGGTGATTTTGCATCTCACTTAACTCTTAATAATTAAATCTCAAATGTACTCACTGTAAGTATATATATAAATTTTAGTTATGAGAGGCTGCCATGGGATCACTAGATGTTGGGGACAGCCAGTATTTTGTAATAGTTTGGGATACAGTAAAAAATGAGAATTTTGACAACCATTCATGGCTTTTCAAAGTGACTGTGTATGCTCTAGCTAGTTTGGCTCAATGGATAGAGCGTCAACCTGCAGACTAAAGGGTCCTAGATTCAATTCCAGTCAAGGGCACATGCCTGAGTTGCTGAATCAATCCCCAGTGAAGAGCATGCAGGAGGCAGGCAATCAATGATTCTTTCTCATCATTGATGTTTCTATCTCTCTCCCCCTCTTCCTTCCACTCTGAAATTAATAAAAATATATTTTAAAAATTAAGGAGACACAAAGTGACTGCTTATTTTTATTATAAAATGAGTTTCTATTTTCTTAATTTTAGTTTTCTTAAAGAAAAAATAATAAGAATGTGACAAAAAAGAGTTAAAGAAATTCCTTTGAAAATCTTGACCCTCAACAATGAGTTAGGTACTTTCTTTTAGGATGAGAACTGCCTTTAAAATATTTTTAGCTGATAACTTAATTTGTGAATTATTTATTTTGCCTGATATGGGGAAGTCTGGGTGAAAGTAAAAGTATCATTTATTGTTAATTTATTTATAAGTGAAGGAAATACTAAGAGCTGAAGCTCAAACCAGATAATATATTTTAATATTTTCTCTCAATAATTTAAGTATTTGGCAATGGGGGAGGTCAAATCTACTGGCTAAAGTTATTTTTTTTAGAATTAAATATTTTTTTTGTTTTCAACTAGCTATTCCACATATCCACAAAACCCATAAAAAGGGTTAGGCCATACATTTAACACTTTATATGGAGATTATAGCATGAATATTTTATATTTACTCAATCTTTATCTCTAAAAATATTTATCTATATAATGCACAATAAAATTAAGACAAAATAGTTAAAGATAAACTGTAACCAGTCACATTTAGCCATGGTTAAATGTAGTAAAACAGATATTGTTTATTGCAGGGACCTTCTGCCAGGTCTCTCCTTTCCTTCTAACTAGTCTGTTTCATTCATTCTGTGCTCAAGAAGGAAAGTCAGCCCTAACTGGTTTGGTTCAGTGGATAGAGCGTCAGCCTGCGGACTGAAAGGTCTCAGGTTCGATTCCGGTCAAGGGCATGTACCTTGGTTGCGGGCACATCCCCAGTGGGGGGGGGGGTGCCGGAGGCAGCTGATTGATGTTTCTCTCTCATCCATGTTTCTGACTCTCTATCCCTCTCCCTTCCTCTCTGTAAAAAATCAATAAAATATATTTTTTTAAAAAAGAAGGAAGGTCATACTGGAAAAGAAAACCACTGAATGGGTTCCACTTCCCACCTAAGAGGAGAGCATGTTGATTAGTCAGAGCCTCAGCGAGATGGATACAAGAAGCCTTAATGAGCCAATTAATTAGGAGACTTTATTCAAGAGGGCCCAGAGGAAGGTGTTTCCCAAATCTCTGAGCAAACACATAGAGAAAGTTTTTCTATTTATACCTTTCTCAGCCCATTGTCTACAGATTTCACAAAGAGCTCTGTGTAAGTTATTGTTACAAACAGTTTGTAACCTCGAATACATAATGAACTAATACTTGGCATAAGAATATGGGAATTATTATCAGTATTAGCCTGTTATGTCAGATGGCTAGCTTGCAAGGTCAGACAGCTAAGTTTTTTTTTATCTTTTTCTATTATTCAAACTAAAACAGTTATTTTACAGAATAAGGGACTACCTAAAAATAACAGAGTTAACCTACAGAATAGGAGACTATCTAAGTATAACAGAGTAGTGCAAACAGCAGTTTCAAACAGCATTTTTCCCATAGGAGGACTTACTATGCTTCATCAGGGTCCTCATCCTGGGCAGTCAGCACTGAACAGTTCCCATGCACTGACCTATAGGCTCAGGACACAGATTTAGTGTTTTTCCTGTATCCCATTTGTAGCTTTTTTTGGACCTGAGAGAAGACAGTGTTCAGAGACACTGAAATGGAAGTTATTTGATTATGAACGCAGGCAGTGGGTCCCTTTTGATACTCATGCATCCCAAGGAGCTAACCTGGTGCCTGACATATAGCAGGTGCTCAACAAATTCCTGCTGAAGGAGAGAACACAGGAGTGCATGAATGCATACATGTCTGAGGCAGGAGGGGGCAGAAAAGGAGGAGACCTCTGTTCAAGCCCTAGCTGTGCTGCTGCCATAAGCAAGGTCTTGCATGTCTCATTGCTTCAGTTTTGTCACCCAGGCTGGGTGATCTTGGGGTCCTGAACAGTACCTTCTCCAAGTAGGAGTTCTATACCTGGCTTTACTGTAGTCACCCTTTCTCCAATGCTCTCCACAATGCCGGCTGCCTCATGGCCTAAGATCACAGGAAGAGGTGTGACGAAGTTTCCACTAACCACGTGGTCATCTGACCGACAGACTCCTGTGGCCACCATCTACAGGGTAAAGGGAAGATAATTAGGTTCAGAAAAATTGGAGCCCTCAGATGGACTTCACATGCCCAATTTCCTGAAGTTGGACTTTTGAAGAGTTTTCAAGGTTTTTTCTAATAATCTCTACTCTAAACAAATACACAAGATCCCGTTTCTCAAGATGACTCAGATTAAAACCCTCCTATACTTTTCCCTTACCTTTGGCAAACCAGAGTAATCTATGAAATAATTATTTTTCAAATATTTAAGTCTTATGCAATAAATAAGAATGCATTCATTTTTATAGAAGTAGAAAGTACAGATTAGTACCAAAAAAATTAAGTCAGTTAAGTTCCACTGTGTAATGCTAGTTGATTTTGAAATCTTGATATATATATATATATATATATATATATATATATATATATATATGCCAAGTGCACAAAAATTTGTGAACTCGGGGGTTCCCTACGCCTGGCCTGTGCCCTCTCACAGTCTGGGACCCCTCTGGGGATGTCCACCTGCTGGTGTGCCTGGTCAGCCTGGATGAAGGGCTGATGGCTGTTTGCAGGCTGGCCAAGCCCCCCAGTGTGGACCCTCACCCCACTGGGGTGTGGCCAGCCTGGGTGAGGATCTGAGGGGCATTTTCAGGCTGCCCATAGCCCCTTCAGGTTTAGGGCCCCTACTGGGGTACCTGACCAGCCTGGGTGAGGGGTTGATGGCTATTTGCAGGCTGGCCAAGCCCCCCAGTGGAGACCCTCACCTCATTGTGGTGTGGCCAGCCTTGGTGATGGACTGAGGGCTGTTTTCATGCTTTCAGGCTGCCCACAGCTCCCATTGACCCAATTTCCCAGCAAGGCTGGCCGGAAGCGGGTTACTGGGGTTTGTTTATCTTCTATAATTGATACTGTTCCTTTAAACTGAGGCCTAGGCAGGTAACGAAGCCTCCTGTCTGCTTTAGCTCTGTGGCTTCTATAATTGAAAGAATGTTGCCTTAGTAGTCGCACCCAGGCCTGCTGTTTGCTTCAGCTCTGAGGCTTCTATAATTGCAACAATGTTACAAATATGTTGTTGCCTGAGCCTGGAGAAGACTAGCTGGCCGGCAGATAATTTACTCCTGGTGCAACTGAAGCTGCCTGTTTACTCCAGCTCTGTGACTGGCAGCCTCCATCTTGGCTGGGTTAATTTTCATACAGCCACTCTGATTGGCATCCCGTTGAAATGGTCAATTTCAATATTACTCTTTTATTAGATTAGATATATATATTCTTTTGCACTCTTTCCTGTATACATACAACAATTTTTTATTTTATGCTTGTGAAAGAATTTTAATCTAAAATGGAACCATGGGATATAAAGATGGAAATCTCATGTATGTGCCATCAGGAAATCAAAACACAAGGACTGAGAAATCAATTTTCTGTAAATGCCAGATTTACAGAAAACTGATAACATTGGAATTTTCCTATATGATAAAAAGTTGGTCAGGAATTGCCTCATATCAACCTTTGGAAAATTTTGAACTAAAATGACTCTGGTAAGATTAATCTCACAAAATAAGCTGAATTGAGCTTTGTTTGTATGACTGGATTGGTTTTATTCTCCACAAGAAATGAAATTTAAAAAAAGAATACATGGCTGCAATATTATCATCAGATTAAGAAAAATTCAAGGCGCAAACTAATTATATATATATATATATATATACACTTTAACAGACTATAACTAAACTCTCTCCTCTTTAAATTTCCTGCCCGTAAGTACAGCCTAGCCCCAACCCTCCAAGGACTGGCCTATAGCTTGGTACAATTTGCATGTTACAAATAGCAACTACTCTTTTATTCTTAAATAAATTCATCTTTTTAACCATTTTGAGCTTGACTTGGTTTACCTCTTTATTGAGGTGAACATTAGGATTATAATGTACATACTGTCTGTTCTATTTTTAAAATTTCAGCAATTTGTATTCTTATTTTTCCTTGACAAGAAATGTAATTCCACTGTTTGGATTATCTAGGGCACATACCTAGGGCCCTTACCTAGGTTTCCTAGTTCTATACTATCCTTGGTTGGAGCATGTACAGGAACCAAGGCAACCAGTTAAGATTCCTCTCTCTCTCTCTCTCTCTCTCTCTCTCTCTCTCTCTCTCTCCTCTTCCTCTCTCTGAAATCAATGAACAAACATATCCTTTCATGAAGATTAAAAATAAGTGCTTCTTAATAAACTTTTTGTTATTTCCATTTGTACTATTTTCTGAATTTTCTTATACCTAAAATTGAATAGAAGTGAAAAAAAGTGTTTCACCTTTATACGAACTTCATGAGCCTTAGGGGGTGCTACCTCCACTTCCTCAATGGAAAAAGGTTTCTTTAACTCCCACAGCACAGCTGCTTTGCATTTTATTACCTGGAAATTGAACAGAAGAAAGATGACACAAGTGCTTACCCACTCTAGAAGTCAGGGATTTTGACTTTCATCTTTTTATGTGCAACATCTAGCCCCATGTCTGGAACTTAACAAATGTTATAAAGAAAGGACAACTTCTGATTTTCAAAGAAAATGAAAATACCTTTTTAAAAAGTGTAAAGTGAAGAGACAAAATGGCAGTGGTATAGACAGACGTGTCCCGAGCTTTGTCCTGGAGCAGATAGGTTGAACAGCTGAAAGGAGTAACATCTAGCCCTAATTGGCAAGGAGACTCAGCTGGGAGACAGTTTGCAGTGGGGAAAGGCAGAGGATCCATGGAGAAAGGTGCTTGAGAATGAACCTCATAACCAGACACCTGGAGAGGAAACTACATCCACGAATAGGTCAATTACACCCCAGACCCAACTACAGAGGCAGGAAGAAGGTGGCAGTGAGGGAGAGAGAGAGTGAGTGAGGGAGGGAGGGACCAAAAGAAGAGTCTGTGGTCATGTTGGATGTGTGTGTGCTATGTGAGTGAGGCACAGTTAGATCCTTCAGGACCTTCGGGGGCAGGCTAACTGGGCTTGCCTAACTAGGCAGCCTTTGCTACCATAATAAACAGTACTGGGAGGCTGCTTATCCTCAGAGGCCTAGCCTTTTGAAGGGGAAAGCTGCTGTAACTGGGAGCCCAGCCCCACCTCCACCCAAGGTGCTTCAGATAACACCTGGGACTCTACAACCACCCCTGCCAGGGACCTCTACCTTGTCTGTGATCCCACGGTCAATGAGTCTCAAGCCACCTGGGTGCAGGCTCCTGTGAGTTCTGAAGTGTGCTCCCCTCTGACTGGCCCAACACCTTAGCCCAGAGAACTGCAACCATGCAAGCAGCAGACATGTGAGCAGCCCACTCCTGTCCAAGGAACAGCAGCCCCATAAGCAGCCTGCCCCAGGCCTAAGACAGAAGCCTCACGTAGCCAGCCCCTGTCCAAGGAGCAGCAGCTGTGTGAGCAGCCCGCTCCCCTGCCCAAGGAGCAGCAACCACATGAGCATATGCCCCATCCGAGGAGCAGCAGCCACACAAGCAGCCCACCCATGATTGAGGAGCAGCAGTCCCATGAGCAGTTCACTCCTGCCCAAGAATCAGCAGGCATGCAAGCAGCCCATCCCCCATCTGAGGAACAGCAACTGCATGAGCAGCCCACACCCATATGAGGAGCAGTAGCCTTGTAAGCAAACTGACCCTGTCCAAGAAGCGGCAACCTCACGAGCAGCCCGCCCCATCTGAGGAACAGCAGCAGCGTGCAGCCAGCCCTGATCCAAGGAGCAGCAACCACATGAGAAGTCTGCCCCCATTTGAAGAGCAGAAGCTACGTGAACAGCCTGCCCCTGTCCAAGGAGCAGCAGGTGCACTCAGCCAGCCCCCATCTGAGAAGCAGCAGCCTCATTATCAGCCCACCCCTGTCCAAGGAACAGCAGCTGAGTGAGCATCCTCCCCCACCAGCCAGAGGTGACACCACTGCTGCAAGCAGCACCCACCAGAGGAGCTGCTGCCAACTGAGGAGCAGCCACTTCCATGACCACATGATGAGCAACTGCAGCCTGAGAAGCCACTGCCACCCAAGGAGCAGCCCCTGCATGACTCAACATTTAGATCAGTTGGTGGGACCCAAAATGGGTAGACAAAGAAACTCTCAAAGGAAAGAAAAGGAGGAATTGCCTGAAAAGCAGCTAAGTGAAACAGAGGCATGCAATATGTCAGAAAAAGAATTCAGAATAAGGGTCATAGATTTCATAAACCTGATGGAGGAAAAAATCAATAACATATGTAAGAATCAAGAAGAAATGGATGGAAAAAATCAATAACTTATGTAAGCATCAAAAAGAAATTAAGAGTGATAGAGCTGCAATAAAAAAAAAACACATAGAAAGTTTAAACAGTAGACTAGGAGAAGCAGAGGGCCAAATTAGTGAATTAGAAGACAGAGAAGCAAAACAGGAGGAGAGCCTAAGAGAGCTATGGGACAACATGAAACAAAGCAACATATGGATAAAATGTGCCAGAACAACAGGAAGAGGAGCAAGGGTTAGAAAATCTATTTGAAGAAATAATGTCAGCAAACTCTCACACGTATGCCAAAGCAATTTCTTCACTGATACTGCTCCTAGGGCAATGGAAACTGAAGAGAAAATAAACAAATGGGACTATATCAAAATTAAAAGCTTTTGCACAGTAAAGGAAACCATCAACAAAACAAAAAGAAAGCCCACTGCATGGGAGAACATATTTGCAAATGTTATCTTCGATAAGGGTTTAATCTCCAACATTTACAGGGAACTCATACAACTTAACAAAAGAAGATAAACAACCCAATCAAAAAGTGGGCAATGGATCTCAATAGACACATTTTGAAAGAGAATATACAGAAGGTCAAAGGACATATGAAAACATGCTCAAAGTCATCAATCATACCAGAGATCCAAATCAAAACAAGAATGAGGTATCATCTCACATCTGTCAAAATGGCTATCATCAGCAAATCAACAAACAAGTGCTGGCAAGGATGTGGAGAAAAAGGAACCCTCCTTCACTGATAGTGTGAATGCAGACTGATGCAGCCACTGTGGAGAACAGTATGGAGTTTCCTCAAAAAACTAAAAATGGAACTCCCACTTGACCCAGTGATCCCACTTCTAGGAATATATCCCAAGAAACCAGAAACACCAATCAGAAAGGATATGTTCACTCCTATGTTCATAGAAGCACAATTCACCATAGCTAAGATTTGGAAATAGCCTAAGTGCCCATCAGCAGATGAGTGGATATAAAACTGTGGTACATCTACACAATGGAATACTACATTGTGGTAAACAAGAAGGAATTCTTACCATTTGCAACAGCATGGATGGAACTGGAGAGCATTATGCTAAGTGAAGTAAGCTAGTCAGACAAAGATAAATACCACATGATCTCACTCACTTATGGAATATAATGAACAACATAAACTGATGAACAAAAACAGATCCAGAGACAGAGAAGCATCGATCAAACCATCAAACCTCAGAGGGAAGGAAGGGGAGGGTGGGGGTAAAGGGGAAGGATCAACCAAAGGACTTATATGCACGTATATAGGCCTAACCAATGGACACAGACAACAGGGGGGTGAGGGTATGAGTGGGGGGGGGGTAAGGGATAATGTGGGGATAAGGACGCATATGTAATAACTTAATCAATAAAAAAGTTTTTAAAAAGTGTAAAGTAATATCATAA
>PVJC01037852.1:0-17024 GCA_004026665.1 Murina feae
TTTTTTAAAGCATGATCACTGGTGCATGCAGCAATTCCAGATTGAGAGAGGGTGCAGGCCAGGCTGAGGGACCCCTCTCCCCCAATACTCCCCACACAAAATTCCCTAGTATATATAGAAACACTTCGAAGTCCAAGGAATCTAAACAAAAACAAACAATAAATAAAAGGTTTCCACAAAGCTAATGTATTTACATGCAGCATCCCATTTCAACTGATTTCTTAGACCTTTTAAACAGCAGGCTTTGTATCATTCTTTTTCTCTAATTACAAAAACAACACATTCATTATAGAAATTTCAAACAATATGCAAATAAAATAACTTAAAAGTAAAAATCCTTCATAATCCCACTCTTCAGATATAACCATTGCTAATAGTTTTCTCTATTCTTCACATTTTAGTGACTATACTAATTATAGTATGTGTTACAGACAAATTATACATAAAATGTAAGTTTTTTTATTTTTTATTTTAAGAAAGGTAGGATCATTCCACATATACAATATTCTGCAAGGTGCTTTGTTCAGCCTACTGGTATTTATGTTGAAAATGTTTTTCTATACCTAGACACAGATCTACATCACTCTTTTTAATGGATACAAAGTATTCTGTTACATAGGCCAAAATTTATTTAATTAATCTTTTACTGAGGGACATTTGGATAATTTTTTACTATTAAAAACAATCCAGTAGTTACATCCCTGTGTGTATGTGTGTGTGTGTGTGTGTGTATTTAAATTATTTCTATAAGCTGAATTCCTTGAAGTAGGTTTTTGTTTGGGGTCACAGAATATGTTAAACTTAAAAAAAATCCACTTAGCTTTAACTCATACTACCAAAAATCTTCAAGGTAGCAATTGCTTTAATTGCTTAATTATTTTGATTTTCATCTTTAATACTGTTTGAGAATAATTTATTCTGCTCAAAATCAATTGCATAGGAATTAAATCAAAAGGTATGTTGAAACACATTTCTGATCACTTATCAGAAAATATACTTTATCTGTATTCTACATAAAAATATTCATTTTAAGAAATTTTATGTATCCCCAAAATCATTCCAATACTCTTAAATTCCACTAGACTTGGAAGTTCTTCTTTAACTCAAATAGATCCACTGTAACCAGTGTCCTGTTTTGTCTCCCAAAGAGAGAAAAAAACACAAAGAACCCCATCACCACACAGCTTCAAAATCCAACCCCAAAACACCGACAAAGCTATCAGTCTGAATACGTACAAAAGGAACTCAAACACAAAGTGTCAAGATGTTCAGAGTCTGATTTCTAGTAAATCGCCCAGAACACATTGCATGACAAACAAAATACTTTCTAAAAAATACAGATACCAAGACAACCATACCAACCTTTTATGTATTATCTATCATATTACTGAGTTATTCTCATTCTTGAAAATGAAAGAGAAAAAGCTACTATAAACAATGACAATTAGTAAAGGGCCCCCCAGTTCCACACTACATCACTCCCGCCAAACTTATGTTTATCCAACAGACGTGCTATTATTTGCTCCTCAGTCCTTGTCTAGACGAAAGATGTAGATGGCACATCCCAAAGCAGCATACACAAGTTACTGCATTAAGCTCGATCTCCTAGACGGAGAGAGTATCACATAAGAGTCAGTTCTCAACAGGCCTTGGATAGACATGGGAATTCTGTGCTAGAATATCATCGCAATGCCTGGCATCTAGTGAGAACTTACTCAAAATATGGAGTAAATGGAACTTAAACGAGGGGACCACCAAATGAGAAGACATTTGCAAACAATAGCTCTGACAAGGAGTTAACATCCAAAATATATAAAGAAGTCATACACCCAACAACTACAAAACAGACAACACAATTACAAAACGGGCAAAGGGCCTGAACACACATTCCTCTCAAGAAGACATACATATGGCCAAAAGATATGTGAAGAGATGCTCCACTTCGCTATTGAGGAAATGCAAATCAAAGCCTCCAGGTACCACCTCACACCGTTAGGATGGCTATCACCAACAAGTCCAAGACCAGTATTAACACATGGAGACAAAGGAATACTCATTCACCGCAGGGGCATAGCCAGTATGTAAACAGCCCAGAAGCTCATCCAAAATTAACAGAGTGACCCAGCAGCCCTTCTTCTAGATACCTACCCAAAATATTTGAAAATACTTATTCATGAAAATATATGCATCCCTATGTGCACTGAAGCATTATTCATGGTGGCCAAGACATGGAAACAGCCATAAAAGTGTCCTCCAATAGATGATTGGATAAAGATGTGGTACACATATACAGGGAATACTACTCGGCCATAACAAAAGATGAAATACTGCCATCTGCAACAATATGGATGGATCTTGAGAATATCATGCTAAGCACAATAAGTCAGGCAGAAAAATTCAACAGTCAGATTATTTTACTCATATGTAGGATATAAAACTCGAAGCAACAAAAACAAGAAAAGCAAACAAAAATTCATAGACACAGACAACAGGATGGTGACGACCAGAGGGAAGGGGGTCAGGGAGGTAGGAAAGAGTAAAGGAGGCCAAATATATGGTGATGGAAAATGATTTGATTTTGGTTGGTGGGTCCACACTGCAATGTACACAGATGATGTATCATTGAATTGTAACTTGAAACCTATATAATTTTACTAACCGATGTCACCGCAATAAATTTAACTAAAATAAATATTTTAAAAACTCAGAATAAATATATGTATGAATTAATAAAACACCTATATTTAAAATTAGACAGTTTATAATATTAAAAATTTCAAACATTTGACCATTTACAAGTCCCAAATATTCTCATCTAATAAAAAATCCATTTAGGAATAGATAAGCCTACATATTTTTTTCATTCTAGAATTCGGCTGTACCTGCTTGAACCTGGCACAGAAGAGAAAAACAAGTTGGAGAAGAAAGAAAATGGTATAGGATTCCCAGTTCCAAATAGGTTAGTACGAGTATTTATAACGAATGGGATTCATCCGTAACCCTCATCGAAGAGGTAGCAAGGTCCAGAAAAGAGAACCCTGGGGCTTAGCCCTGGCTGTGAATTTACTTCAATAAGTCACTTCACTTTTCTGAGCCTCAGTTTCCTTGTTTAAAAGACAAGGAAGTTAGTCTTAGGATCCCTAAAATCCCTTTAGATCTAAATGTCTGTGATAGACTAACTTGCCCTCCCTCGAAAAGGGAGGAAGGTATCAGGGACACCCCAGTAGCAAAGTATCTACCTGGTAAAGAGAAGCTTCAGGCAACTTCCCAAGGAGGCCAATCTGCAGCAGCCAGGACTATGGTCAAGACCATGTCACTTCCTCAGAGAGTGTTCCCCCAGGGGATCTGAAATACCTTCTGTTCTCTCCCTCCTGCTGGACAGTCAGCAGGTACTACAGGGGGCTCCTGCTTTCCCAAAGAGGTCCGCCCCCCTCCCCCGCCCCGAGCCCTCAGCGCTCCCACAGGCAGTTTAACTTATACTCACCCTTGTTCTCAAAGCTGTTCCCTTAACTCCATCTCAGGAAGAAAAAAGTAAAGGGCTCTCCTCTCCAAGCAAATGCCGCCTCATGGGCCTCATGATCAACTCTCCCTTCCTTATCTTTAATCTTTCTCTGTTTTATACCTGCACACACACACCCCTTCTCAAGGATCCCTAATTTATAAATACACACATTATAAAATTTCCCTCAGTCCTACATCTCCTTCTGTCCACTTCCCTCTCCCTGGCCTTACTTGCTCCAGTCATGCCTCTTAAAATTCCTGTCTACACTCCCTCCTTCTTCTCTGCACACCCCATTTGCTCCACCTGCTCCATTTGGTTCCCACCCCCCCACCCCCAGCACTGAAATTGTGAGGTAGACTGTCCCTTACAAATGCTTAAGTGCTATGTCCATGAATGGCCTCCTTTATCTTATCACACCTCCCTGTAGCATTTGACAGTATTTCTCCCTTCCTTTCTGAGAACTCTCTTATTTGTTGGATCCCGAAACAAAAAACTTTTCTCCTGTTTCTCCAAATCTCTGACAGTTCCTTCTTCATTCCTTTCGCTGGTTGTCTTTACCTACCTGTAATCATTGATGTTTCTAAAGTTCCATCCTGAGCTCCACTCCTCCTACCCAGTATACACACTTGGGAGATCTCATCAATGACCCTGGCCCCAAGCGAGTGCTGCTAGAGATCTCCACCTGCATGTGCCACAACCTCTTCAAAAGCTTAACCCCGACACTGTCCATCTCCTCAACTCCTATCACCCACCTAGAGGGCTAAGCCAGAACTGGACCATTAACTAGTCTTCCTTTTCTCATTCTCACAGTCAGGAAACCCTCAAACACATCTTGAAACCAACTTCTTCCCAAACTGTATAGTAAGTTCCTTAAAGGCACAGCTTCTCCCTGACTGTTCTGTGGTCTCTAATTCTCCCAATCCATTCCACCCACAGGATTTCCGACTCCCCCCACCCCCTGCTGACACACTCCACGGGATTCCTCATCGTTACCTAGTTTGTTCTTCATGATCTCACTCCCAGGTACCTTCTCCAGCTTCGCCTTTTGCTCCTCTCACAAGGCTTTTCCTCCCAGCCGTGCCAAACTATTTGCAGTTCCCAGAGTACCCCATGTGTTTTATGCTTCCATATCTGTCCACATACTCTCTCTCTACCTGGAAACACTGACACCATCTGTATGGCTATCTCCAAACTACCTCTCAAGACCCAACACAAAAGAGGCCATGAAAGTCTTTTCTGACTCAGTCTCCATACTACGTTAAGACACTCCTCTCCGTGCTTCTGCAGTACCCACAAATCATGTGTAATATGGTGCTTAGCACATAGCATTGGGTTTTTGTTTTTGTTTTACTATCTCCCACACAAGAATCTAAAGTAGCCCAGCCAGCATGGCTCAATGGGAGAGTGTCAACCTATGAGCCAGGAAATCAAGGTTCCATTTCTGGTCAGAGCACATGCGCAGGTTGTGGAGTCAGTCCCAAGCGTGGGGCATGTAGGAGGCTGCCAATCAATGGTACTCTCTCATCACTGATGTTTCTCTCTCTCTCCCTTTCCCTTCCTCGCTGAATAAAAATATTTTTAATATATTTTATTGATTTTTTTTACAGAGAGGAAGGGAGAGAGAGTTAGAAACATCAGTGAGAGAGAGATATTGATTAGCTGCCTCCTGCACACTCCCTACTAGAGATGTGCCCGCAACCAAGGTACATGCCCTTGATCGAAATCAAACCTGGGACCCTTGAGTCCTTAAGCCGATACTCCATCTACTGAGCCAAACCGGTCAGGGATAAAAATATTTTTTATAAAAGAATCTATAAAAGAATCTAAGTCTATGGAGGGAAGAGACCACGCTATAATTCATCTTTGTAAATCTAGTACTTAACACAGTGTCTAGCACATAGCAGGTGATACACATAAGCACAAATATATAAGAAGGAGCATGCATGAAGCAATTACTCAAAAGGCATTAAAAGGATGAGAACAAAATGTATAGTCACATTAATTTTTAAGTCTTGGACAAACAGTTTCTCTATATTCACTATAGATAGTATAGAAGCTTCTCGAGTTGAATCACTGGGCAATTTCATAGTTTCATTTGTCATTGGAAATAGAGGTAGAAGACCTATGACCCTATTTCTCTTATAAAATGGTCAATTTCATTTGAGAAATATTTGTTGTGCTCTAGACATCACAGATTTCCTTAAAGAGTTAGTTCCTTCAAGGCTTAGTCTCATAGAATCTGTACAATATATTTCAAGAAAAAGTTAAAATATATTGTGCACTCGGGGGGTCCCTCAGCCTGGCCCACCACCCGCACCCACCCAGCGCACCCCGTCCACCCTGCCGTCTGCACTGCACCCACCTCTGCCGGCCTCCATCTTGGCTGAGTTAATTTGAATACAGCCACTCTGATTGGCTGGTGGGCGTGGCTTAGGCATCCCCGAGAAATGGTCAGTTTCAATATTACTCTTTTATTAAAGTAGATACACACACACACACACACACACACACACTAGGGGCCCGGTGCACGAAATTCATGCACTGGAAGGAGGGGGTGGTCCTCAGCTCAGCCTGCCCCCTCTCACATACTGGGAGCCCCTCGGGGTGTCCTACTGATGGCTTAGGCCCGCTCCCTGATCTCCTTGGGGAGCAGGCCTAAGCCGAAGTCTGCCCTCCCTTTGTGGGAGATGACAAGGCTAATCAGGAGAAGCCACCAGCCCCATCACCCTGCTGCTGCAGCCACTGCCAGTCACTGCAGCAACCAAGGTGTTTTCATCAACATGGACTCCAGTCCCTTCACCATGAAGAAATTAGAACTTTCTTTAGGCATTTTCAAGATGTGTCTTTCATAGGATATGACATTTCTTTCTTTCTTTCTTTTTTTATCCTCACCCGAGGATATGTTTCCATTGATTTTTAGAGAATGAAAAAACAAAGAGAAACATCAAAGTGAAAGAAACACTTTGATTGGTTGCCTCCTGCATATGCCCTGACCTGGGCCCCGGCCAGGGAGAAGCCTACAATGTAGGTACATGCCCTTGGTCAGAACTGAACCCACACCCTGCAGTTGGCAGGCAGAGGCATTATGCACTGAGCCAAGCCGGATAGGACAGGATATGACATTTCTTAGCCCTCCAGCAGTGGACCTTCATTTTTTTTCTCCAGGAGTGTGGTGGAAAAACCCTAGATCGCCTTTTTGAATTCTTATTACCCAAGTTACTAAGAATATTAAGTGACATACAGAGTGCTTAGCCAATGAGCGGTAAGAAAAGGTGTTTCCTCTGTAGTTCACTCTGATCACAGGCTCCACCCCTGCCCCTCCAATCTCAGCTCCATCCCTACCCAGGTCTATAAGCTCTGGCCAAGGCTGCAGGCCTGGGCAGAAGACCCCCAAGCCCCTCCGATCGCCGGCTTCACAGAGCCCAGGCCTCTGCGATCACCAGCTCTGATTCTGCCCCCTGCCATAGCCAGCTCTACCCTTACCCCACTGGCAGCCTCTGGCCAAGGCTACAGGCCTGGGCAGAGGACCCCCAGACTCCAGCATTGCCAGCTCCACCCGTGCCCAGACCCCTGCGATCACAGGCTCTGCCCCTGCCCCTCTAATCACCGGCTCTGCCCCAGCCCAGGCCCTGAGATTGCCGGCTCCACCCCTGCCCCACTACAGCCTCTGGCCAAGGCTACAGGCCTGGGCAGGAGACCCCCAGACCCCTGCTTTGCCAGCTCCATGGCTGCCCAGACCCCTGTGATTGCAGGCTCCACCCCTGCCCCTCTGATTGCTGGCTCTGTGGAGCCCAGGCCCCTGCGATCACTGACCTTGCCCTGCCCAGGCCTTATGCCTGGGTAGGGCACCCTCATACCCCTCCAATCACCGGCTCTGCCTCTGCCCCCTCTAATCACCGGCTCTACCCTTGCCCATGCCTGAGGCCTCTGGCAAAGGCCTCTGGCCTGGGCAAGGGACCCCCAGTCCCCCCTGATTGCCTGTTCTGCCCCTTGGGGCTCCCACTTCCCCCGCCACCTGCCTAGTTAACAGGCCTGACCACTTCAGTGGCGGGTCTGAGCTGGACTGGGCGCTGCCATCTTGTGGCTATGGGTGCCGCCATCTTGTGGCCATGGGGGCAGCTGTATTTGTGATGGAGTGATGCCTAATTTGCATATTACTCTTTTATTAGATAGGATACACACCCTAGAGGCCCAGTACACGAATTTTGCAGGGTCCCTCAGCCTGGCCTGCCAGATTAGGCCAAAACTGGTTCTCTCTGACATCCCAAGGGGTTCCAGATTGCAAGCGGGTGCAGGCCAGGCCAAAGGACCCCAGTGGTGCACGATTGGGGCTGGGGAGGCTACTCGGGAGGTTGGCCAGCCAGGGAGGGTCTGCAGGAGGGCTCCAGGGCATATCCGGGCCCATCTCACTCAGTCCTGATCAGGCAGACCCCAGCAGCGAGCTAACCTACAGGTCAGAGTGTCTGCTCCCTGGTGGTCAGTGCATATCATAGCAACTGGTTGACCCGTCTGCTGTCTGCCCCCTTGGTGGTCAGTACACGTCATAGCTAGCAGTTAAGCAGCCTTCACATATCATTAGCATTTTATGCTTTGATTGGTTGAACAGCCGACTGAACAACCGGAAACTTAGCATATTAGGCTTTTATTATTTAGGATCTACTATATATATGTATATATATGCATTTCTGTGCATCAGTGTGGTGTGAAATGTAATAAAACAAACGAGGTCACACACAACATTTTTTATTCAAATGGAATATTCATTTCATTGAGTTTTAAAAGTTAACTCAAGGGTCCTTCTGCTTCCTCTCAGTTTTCTTATAGTTATTAAACTTCAAATCACTGTCATTGGGCAAGCAGTGAATGTGCAAAAATTATTTCATATTTTTCTTTCTCACTTTCTATCTACTCTAAATCCATAATATCTCAATCCAACGGACATCAGTAAATTCAGTCTGTCTCAACTTTTCTCTAAAACTCTTAAAACTATTTGAATGAGGTGTTGAGCAGCTGTCAGTTATGGATTTGAAAATAAAAGAGCCTGAAAATTGTATGTTCAGTATAAAAAGATTAGGTGAAGCAATTCAGAATGTTTAAGAACTTTAAATCAAGTTGAAAGCAGTTACTATGGCCAGACCTCATGAAGCTCTGCTTAAGAGTCGCATTAACCTGGCAGTCAAAAGTATTTAAAATGAATGATGTTTTTTTTTTTTTTCACATTTCACTCACTCTCAGCATCACACACACACACAAGATAACAATGTGAATTGGCATATGGTAGTACAGTCATGTAACAGTAACCTTCAGGATTCAGCTTTGTAAGGACAAAGCTAGAGTTATTAATCTGTGTGCTAGATGAGCTACACCCTGTAAAGCCAAAAGGTATAATTCTTCAAATGAAGAAGGAAAATTAAGATATGCAAGAAGCTTTTACACATGAAAAGCAAGAGAAAATGCACAATTTGGATGCCCACAAAAGCTGAGCCCAAGATTCAATACAAATCTATTGAATTTGGAATGAATGTCAATACCCTGACTCAACCCCTCTTCCAACCTCCTCTCACCAGTTAATGCTATTGATGAGCATGACAGTTTGGCATCTTACTTTTCAGTCTAGAGCTATGCCACTCAATATGGTAGCAATTAGCCATATGTGGCTTTTTTTTTTTTTAATTAATCCTCACCTAGGATATTTTTCCATCAATTTTTAGGAAGAGTAGAAGAAAAAGGGAAAGACAGAGAGAAACATCAATGTGAGAGGAACACATCGACTGATTGCCTCCTGCAGGAGCCCCGACAGGGCCTGGGCTGGGGAGGAGCCTATAACCAAGGTACGTGCCCTTGAGCAGAATCAAACCCAGGACCCTTTGGTCTTCAAGCCAAACCTCTATCCACTGAGCCAAACCAGCCAGGGTCATATGTGGCTATTTAATATAAATAAAATTTAAAAGTCAGCTTCTGCCCAGCTAGTGTTGCTCAGTGGTTGAGCATCGTCCCATGAACCAGGAGGTCACGATTCAATTCCAGGTCAGGTCACACACCCAGATTGTGGGCTCAATCCCCAGTAGGGGCAGGCGTTCAGGAGGCAGCCAATCAATGATTCTCTCTCACCACTGATGTTTCTATCCCTCTCTCCCTCTCCTTTCCTCTCTGAAATCAATGTGTGTGCGTGTGTGTGTTTTTTTAAATTTGCCTTCTCAGTTACACTAGCCACATTTCAGGTGTTCAACAGTCACACGTGGCTACTATCCTGGACAGCACAGATACAGAATATTTCCACCGTCACAGAACATTCTCTTGGACAGCCCTGGAGAGGCATGAGAGGAGAAAATATGCGAACGATGCTAGACTAGCCAGTTCCAGTTTCAGAGCGCCACTGCTAAATTGAGCTACTTTCTAGTCCTACTGCCTATAGAAGACCAGTCATCTCCTAAAGACAATATGGAAAAATTCCACAAAGATGTGTCTTTCAAATGGAAGAGTTAAGGAAATGCAGGTTACCATATTAGGCCTGAGCTACACTCTCATTACTCAGCTGTAAAGAAAAATGCTCCCACACATCAATTGAATCCATGACCCCCTGCTGACTAATCTTCACTAAGGAACCATGCCCAGTCTTTCTGGACCTTGCGCAGTATGTTCAAAACCAGGATGCAAACATTAATCTACCTGAAGGATAAGAGTTGCCAGTAAACTGACCTAGATTCGTCCTGCCATCCTGAAAGTGCTCCCTACGCTACACTAAGATTTGTTTTTGTTCTCTGGTGGAGGTTGTTAAAGAAACACAATCCCAGAAAAACAGCTTCTCACCATCCTCCCTCCATGCTTCAGCCCGCTAAAGCTGTCATTCATTACATAACATACAAGGACAGTTGGGAGCTTTATTAATTTGTTCTTTATTCAACATCACAACCTCAAGAATTTTAAAACATTTTAAGGAACATGGACCCCCCCCAGTTCCCGATGGCATGGTAGAGGCACAATCGGGTGTACTGGTCCACTGCAAGGAGAACGGGGTCACTGCAGCACGTCCCTTTCCAAAATCTGAATCTGGTTCCCGTGTTGCCACATCCTAGCCACTGGCTGTTATCTAAGTTTAACTTCATTCGTATACAACCTCCTCCCTAGAATTCATTTACTTCTAAGAGAATTCAGTCCTCTCCTCACTTTCTGACTCCTTGGCCACCTTAACGAACTTCCATCCCACATCCTATCTTCATCTCCTACTCCCTCCTTTCAGGAACCTTAAGCTCCAGTCCTCCGACTAGTCCTTCCTGGTGCTCATCACACAGTTCCTTATCTTGCCTCCTGAAAACACACCTTCCTTAGCATTCTCCCTCTACGCATCACCCCTCCAGGACCTCTCAGACACTCACCTCCAGCACCTAGTACAATGTTTGGCACACTTTGGGCATTTCAACACATTTATGTCAAATAAATAACTGAATCAATGCATAATACAGAACTTCCACTATTAACTCTTTACAGATGACTTTCAAATCTCATCTCCAGCTCTGCTCCCAACTTCTCTCCTAAATTCCAGCACCACGTTTCAAACTACCTCCTAAACATTTCCACCATGTTCTAATGGCAGCTCAACTTTAAAACATTCAAAACCAAGCTTACTGTCTTCCCTTATAAAGCTACCATGTATTTGTATTTCTCTTCATTTGAACAGCCATTCTCCCAAGCCACTCAAATTCAAATTCAAATCACAGCTTCATTTCCAGTCTTTATTTTTTTCTCAATCCCCATTCTCCAGTTAGCCACCAAATCCAATCAATTCTACCTTTATTCTTCCTCCTCCACCCTAGTTACTTGAATTATTACACCGCTAACCAATTTCTCATTTCTATCTGATCACAAACCATTGCCAAATCACATTCCTACAGCACCAATCTGATGTTTCTTCATTGTTCAAAATCCCCATGACCTCCGAACTAAATCTAAACTTGGCATTCAAAGTTTTTTTCACAATCTGGACCACAGCTATCTTTTGCTAATCTCATCTCTCATTAGCATTTTAGCTTTCCTCCTTCCTCAGCCTGGAGTGTCCTTTCTTCCTCTCTTTCTTGGTGGAAATCTTACCCATGTTTGCAAGACTTCGTTTCAATGAAAAACCTCGTAGACACTGCAACTCCATGTTAGCCCCCTTCTTTCTGTCCTTCTGAGAGAACAGAGATGACAGGGATCTTAAATCCCAGCTCCATATCCAGTTCTCTGGTGAGGCTACGGGCACAGTCCTCAATCACTGCCTATGGCTTTGGCCTCAGCCCTGATATGCGCTCAGTAAACTGTCATTCATTCTCTCTAGCTTTGTTGTTTTAACCTGAAAGGACTCATTTTGTTTAGGTGCTTGGTTTTCAAATCTTTTTCAAAAGAGTTGAACATTTTTTCAAAAGGGATGCTTTGGAGATCCAATATGTAAATACAGATATCCTCTTGTTGAAATGGTAGAGCTTTGGAAGCTAAAAACAGATAAATGCTGTAAAATGAATTTTACTGTTATCAGTTATTCCATAAGTAGATTATATGGTCATCTTTTTGTGTAAGTCTATCCTTTTCTTGTTCCTTTATTTCATGAAAGGTTCAGGTCAAAATCTTCAAGGTGATGACCTGATCTTAAAAAAATCCTAATACCCTGAAAACATCACATTAATGTATAACACAGTATGCATTCACTTAATGAAACAAGAACAAAGAGATATAATCATAGGTAAATGAAAATAAGAATGGGAGATATTTTTGGTTATAAAAGAAAAAAAGTTCCATTACTATTTTAGGCCTGATTCATGCTACTGCAGGGATGGAATATAATACTTGATAAATCACATTTTACAAGGAAAAGAAAACTGAATGGGGTTGTTATTTAAAGAATCAACTTGTTTTCATGCAAATGACCAAAATAATGAAATAAGCGGGACCTAGAGCAATTGTTTTTAAATAAGATGCTTGAAACATTACTCACCTAATTCTAGAAGAAATTGATTAACTACGGTAGCCTTTTCTCTCTCTCAGGGAATATCTATCATGTACTATACATTAATAAACTGACAAAAGTTGTGTTTCAAAGATACAATTTTTCTTAAATATCGCTATCAAACCACTCATAGTACTTGACAGTAGACCATGCTAATAAAGATATATTTACCAGGATTCATGGTGGAAAGGAGGGTTTAATGTCTCTACCTTGAAGGATTTCTTAAGAAGTCATACCCCCCTAATAATATCTACCAACAAAGGGGAAATGGTACATGGAGATATGTCATTCTGCTCAAAAGCCCAACTAATTGCAATAATTCATACACGATGCCTAAGAATTTCAAGCAGTGTACCCGAAGACAATACGGAGCTCCACAGCTACAAGGGAAGCGTCGATAAAACGCTACGATGCCCCTTAACTCAGTGCATTTTAAGCACCAAACACAGTCTAGGCTGGATGCATGCCTTAGGCAGAAAGAAGAATTCTAAGTGGATGGACGGGAATGTGAATAAGCCATGAAAAACCACAAGGTCTGATGGGTCCTCTGGCCCCTCCCTGACAGGGAGTTAGTTATTAAGCAGACATCACTTGGACAGTGAGAGAAAGGCTAGCCACACCCCCCACACACTCAAAAAACACTTTTACTAGGTCACAGATATGTTAATGTCACTAATGCATTTTTTTAAATATATATTTTTATTGATTTCAGAGAGGAAGTGAGAAGGAGAGATAGAAACATCAGTGATGAGAGAGAATCATTGATTGGCTGCCTCCTGGGGATCAAGCCCACAACCTGGGCATGTGCCCTTGACCGGAATCGAACCTGGAACACTTCAGTCCGCAGGCCAACTCTCTATCCACTGAGCCAAACTGGCTAGGGCTCACTAATGCATTTTAAAAATATTACAGCAATAAACTCTAGTTAGAGTGGGTTCCACCTCTATATCATAGGAAAAAACAAACTCCAAAGTTCTCCTAAATTAAAAGGTAATGTTAGCAAACTCTCCCTCTGCCTGCATATAAAATTTCTCCCATCTTCCATGAACGACCAACAGGAAATCTTTCTGTTTAAAACGAGATTGGTAGTAGGCAATTAACTTTACAAGCTTAATTTTGCCACGGTTTTATTTAGCACCAACTACAGCCACACAAATAGCACAAGCATATCCATAAAATAGACTGCCTTACCCATCTCAGGTTTTTAAAACACAGCATTAAGCCATTTCTCATGTCTGATCCAACTACTGTGATCTGTTTTTTGATCCTGGAGCAGCTGATTCCACATATATCTTTATTACTGTTTGGGAAAACGGTCACCCTGAGGTATAAATCTCCGTGTTCCCCATGCCTCTCCTAAGAATATCTCTGTTTTAAGAAAAGACTCATGAAAACTGAGGGAAAGAGGGGCAGATGGCCCCTGAGATAAGTTTCTTGGTTTGCTGCTTCAACTCTGAAGTGCCAGTATGGCCTTACCAATGACTTAAAGTCCAGCCATCCCAGGGCTGTGAAGTGATTAAATAAATAAAGAGGTTTTCTTGTTTGGGCTGGTGGTCTAATATCTCTCTGATTGCCCAACAACCAAGTATGAACAAACACACTAAAAGTAAGCCCTCCAGACTATGAAAAAACCAGGCTTTCTGAGAGCTCTTCATCCACAATGAGAGAATAAACAACTTCTACCAAGAATTACAGTTCTAAAGGCTGATAATAAGGCAACCACTAAGTTAAATTTATAAACACAAAGGCCCAGTACAAATTCTATACCCCAACTACCAGGATTCTGAACAAGAAAGGAGAGATTACATACATACTGAAATCAGATTGTGTAATAGGAAATGTGAGTGAAAAACAACGCTGAGGGATTCGTTTTTATACTAGTCTTCATTATGTCCTCTGCTCGTATTTATTTTGAAAGGGCCAGAAACCATGTCATGGTGAAGGTTCCCTAATTTCCATTTCAATCATTGTTTCAACACACATTGAGCACATACTATGTAGGGCACTGTGCCCTGTTAAGAGAACACAGATGAACAACAGTCCCCCCTATGGAAGGTTAGGACACATACATTCATAGACACATGTCAATATGTATGTAGAAGGTGTCAAAAGTCATGGAATGGCTAGAGAAATTGTGATGGAAGTTGAAAGGAAAACATTACATTCAGGTTGGCAATCAGATTAGATTTGAAAACACTGGACTTGGGTCTTTTGAATACAAAGGATTTAAACATGCTGACAAGGAAGCCCAGAGGGTGGGACACTTCTGTGGGTGAAAACAAGTTGGACAAATATGAAACGGACAGGTATGTGGAAGGAACACGGGACCGATTAAGAGAAAGATGCTTGATGGGAAGGAAGAAGATCAGTCAGAAGGGGCACAAAGAAAAGGCCTCTAACCAACCTGAAGAAGCATGGCAGTTTCTTTGCAAAATCTGGAGCTGGATCTCAAAGACATGTAGAAATGAGCCATATACATAAGGTGCCTCGGGAGAAGCCAGTAACATATCAAAAGCAGAGAGCCTGTGAGATCATGGCTTACGTAGGGCATGTTTACCTTAGCAAAGGACAGTGTGTAGCACCTAAAACAAGTCCTACAGCGAGAACTTGGTGTGTGCAGGTGGCAAGAGATGAGCTTGAGAGGACGACAGGAGTCGGGTGAGAAAGGGCACTGCAGGCCACGATGAAACAGTGCGAGCTTGGTCTTTAAGATGCTGAGAAAACGTGCAGGGATTTTAAGCAAGAGAGTGGCCATCTATTGTGTATTTTAGAACAATCTGTCTAGAAGCAGTATTAAGGATGCATTACAAGGATGAGACTAGAGGTAAACAGACCAATTAAGGGGCTGTCATATTCGTTTAAATCTTTCATCATCTGTAAAATGAGAATAAGGGTCAACTAAAACAGTAGTGGTAAAATAGATGAGTGAATGCAAGAGGCAGGCAGGACTTAGTAACTAACAGAGGGGTTAAGGATAGCAAAGGAAAAAAGCCTCAAATGTCTCCCAGATTTATTTAACTCACTGGGTCAATGTGGTACCCTTCTGCTCAAGAGAAAACACGGGATGGAAGAGAGGTTTGGGGAGAAAAAAATGGTAAGTTCCGTTGTAGACACCTGGAATCTTAGAAAAATATACTAGAGGCCCAGCACGCGAAACTGCCGCAGGACCCCAGGCTCCACCTCGCCACCATGAGCAGGACCCATCAATGCACGTGCTGGTGACCGGTTGTTTGGTCACTCCAGCGTTATGACATTACGGCCATTAGCCATATATATATATATATATATATATATATATATATAGAGAGAGAGAGAGAGAGAGAGAGAGAGAGAGAGAGAGAGAGAGGGGGGGGGGGGAGTTAAATGTCTAAAACTATGGGTTTTGAAAATAGATCTGGCTTTGCTACTTATTATTTGTGCCTTTTGGACAAGGGATCTATCATCCTCTCTGCTTCCTCATCTGGAATGAAGCAAGACGGGTAACTACACAGGGGGTGGGAATTAAATAAGATCATGAATGAAGATACTAAATAAGTGATAGTTGCTTTGTCAGTAATGTTATTTGAGGTAACTGTGGGGCATCCAGATTGAAATGTCTACTAGCTTTAGAACAGTCAGGTTTAGAGGCAAAAGGTTGTGTAGAGTAACTAAGGATACCACACCTTAGGAAAGGGAGGGGAGTTGGGCAGTGAGGCTTGAGAAATAGATATGCCACTGTAGTGGCTGAGGAGAAGGGTAAAGATAACTAGGGAGAGACGGAATAAGGTAACGTTATTAAACATCAGAGGCACGCTGCGCTGTATGCGAAGGAGCCATCCAGCCCCTCCTTTCATATAAGTAATTTGGAGAATTAAAAGAAAGATAAAGGCTTCTAAAGTAAAACAAAGCCAATGGGGGCAACTCATTAAAATAACTGAGAATCCAGGTTTGTCCAATAAGGAGACAGAATATAAGCAGATGTTCACACAGCTTGTGGAACATGTGGAAAGAAAAAACAATGCTACGTATTATTTTTTAAAAGAGGATACATGAGAGGGGAATGGAATTGGCTATACAGAGGAAGATGGATGGGAATGGCCAGAAGGTAGGGGAGGAAGTGAGAATTCTTTTATAGTTTTGATTGTTGAGCCCTGTTCCTTGTGATCTCTAGCCTCCATGGGATCTCACTTAAAGGCAAACAAAGCCCGAGCTATACTTGGTAGATTCGTTGTCTACAGCGGTCTTAGTGGAGTAATTCCAAAACTATTTCGTATTAACTATAAGACATTAGTGTGGCTGAGAAGAAAGATAGAAATAAGGAATAGGAGGAGAGAAAGAATCTTGGGGTGTTAGACTGGAATTGAAAGCATCAGTATGAACTCATAATTTAAATGAATAAATATAAACGTATATAAAAATAAAAAATTATATATATATATATATATATATATATATATATATATATATATATATATATATATTAGGGGCCCGGTGCACAAAAATTTGTGCACTCGGGGGGTGGGGGTCCCTCATCCAGGCCTGTGCCCTCTTGCAGTCTGGGAC
>PVJC01037853.1:0-17020 GCA_004026665.1 Murina feae
CATAGAGGGGGTGCCTGCTCCAAGCCTCCACGGTGTGCCTGGGGGCAGGTCCCCAGCAGGTAGACACACACAGGAGGACTGCTCCGAGCCTCAGATGCGGCTGGGGGCAGGTCCCCAGTGGCCACACACACACACACACACACACACACACACAAAAGGCGCCTGGCAGACTGGGGCCATCATAGGACATCCACTGAGGAGTCCCAGACTGTGAGAGGGCACAGGCCGGGCTGAGGGACTCCCTCCACCCCGAGTGCACAAATTTTTGTGCACCGGGCCCCTAGTTTGATTATATTCTCTGTTTGGCAGACAAAAAACAAGGAAATATTCTTTTATGAACCCTCTCCGCTCCAACCCCACCTTACTAATTTGTACAAAATGTTTCCAGGCCACCCCTCAAAAAAAGTTTTAAATAAATCAATGCTTTTATGCCAGTTGAGATCAATTAAACCAAAGACACTTTAAGAAATAATACTCTGAATAAATTAACAAACAAAACCCTAGCCTTTGTTTCTTAGTTTGTCCTGTCCTCTGCTTTTCAATGTTCTTTTATAATCCAAGTGTAGGTATATAAATTGGAGAAAAGAAAATGCCTTCCCTAGTTTATATGCACAAATATGTACAATATATATTTCATTTTTAAAGTGTGCTAATCAGCATGAAGAGTAATCAATTACCCATACTGTTTACATATACATCCCAACAAACCTTCACCTAACTAAAAATTTGGGAGAGGGGGGCCCTCTTGTTTTTGATCACTAAAGTAGCTTAGCACCTAGAACACTGAAATAGGGGTCCTAAAATATTCATAGAACAGATACATTAAAGAATAAGTGAGTAGCTTATACAGTTTAACAAATGTCATTTAAAGCTGTCAGCACATGAACACTCATTATCGTAGGCTGAAATAAAATCAAATATAAAACTTGGTATCTGATAATTAGAGCATATTGAATTGCAGTTACTTATATTCATATTTATCTCATTCTTTGAGGGAAGGCATATTTGTATTCCTTTATCATCCTGCTCTACTGCCAGCAAAATGTAGGAACAGTCTAGGACAAACTTCCCAAAAAAAGTAGAGAACCAAATTTATAAAATCCAAAGGATTTTACACAAACTAATTCAATTGGATCAGCCATGAGAGTTTGGAACAATCTCCAACAGAACACAGTTCCTGTGGCTGTGATTTTACTAGCTGCTCACAGACTGAATTATTTCTGGGATTAGGATAATGAAATGAGAAATTAAGTGAAGTATAAGTAAAATGAAGTATTACGAAGCCTACATTAATTAATAATCATTGTCACCTGTGAATAGTAGATTGTATATGTTCACAGCCTTTAATGATTAAAAATGTTTTCATCTCTTAAGTTACTAAATGGTGCTCCTAAAATTCCTTTTCTTTTGCAAACATACTCTGTAAATAATGTGAAAATAAAATGATAAACCATTGAAGACCACAAGCTCCTAGATACTGAAGTATTTCTCTAATGGGAAGATTTCTGTTTGATTTTTTTCAAAACATCACTCCTACTCTCTCATCCCCAGACTCCTAATAGGACTAAATGACAACAAACATGCAGGCATTACATTACTAAGGAAAAGGAGCAACCAAAGCAAGCTTACCGTTCTGGCTGCTACTGTGACGAGGATTCCAGTTAAGAAGGTGAAATAGTACCCAGGATAGACACCATGCCACAGGGCAGACAGGATGAAGGTGAACACTGTGGGGTACCAGGGGACACGCTCGTAGCACACCCTGTGAAGAGAGGCAGGCACAACCAGCCACAGGTCAAACAAACCAGAAACCTCCAGCTATACTGGCATCTTTTCGAATGAGACTTACAGAAATCATTTGCTCCATTCCTGACAACCTGCCTGCCTAACTGTATTCAGGGACTTGCAATGCAGTCCAAGAGCCTGAACTCGAGTTTTCTTGAACACTATCAGGTAGGCAATTCACATGAACTTTTAACCTCCACAGAAGTAAATGACCTGACCCCATTATTCTATCTTATATAATAATCCTATATAATAAAAGGGTAACATGCAAATAGTGTGAATGGCAGAACAACCAATCAAAGCGTAATATGCTAATGATATGCTAAGGCTGCTCAACCACTCACTATGACATGCACTAATTACCAGGGGCACACAGTCAACTGGTCAACCAGTTGCTATGCTGTGCACTGACCACCAGGGGGCAGATGCTCCAAATGGTAGGTTAGCTTACTGCTGGGGTCCAGCCGATCAAGACTGGGCGAGATGGGCCGAACATGCCCTGGAGCCCTCCTGTGATCCCTCCCTGGTCTGATCATGCACCGGTAGGGTCCCTCAGCCTGGCCTGTGCCCTCTCACAATCCAGGACCCTTGGGAGATGTTGGAGAGCTGGTTTCAGCCTGATCCCACAGGCCACTCCCCTTGGGAGGGCACCAGACGCAGGGCTCATGGCTGGAGAGCCTCTCCCAATCAAGACTGATTAGGCGTGAGCCCATGGTAGGCACAGTGGGGCCAGGATGAGTGGGAGCAGCAGGCAGAAGCTGCAAGTGGCATTGGACTGTGGGTTTTGTCCCAATTCCTACAGGCCACTCAGAGGAACCCACAATGCACGGATTCATACACCGGGCCTCTAGTCTATCTAATAATAGGATTATATGCAAATTGGTCAAGATGCCATCACAGTAACGACCAATCAGCAGGCTGCAAGCACAGCAGGTGCAGGTGGGCAAGGACATGCAGCGCATGCACTGGGGGGCCCTGAGGTGCACGGAGGGCCGCAGGCCTCCTCTACAGCCTGGACCAGGGACGGGGCCGAGGCAGGGGTCAGGGGCCCACCCTTTCAGCCTAGCCCCTGTGCCATAACCAGCTCTGCAGCCCTTTTCACCTCATGTGGGAATGACTCCAGCCCAAAATCAAAGCGTCGGTTGCAGGGCCTTTCAGTTCTCACTGTGCCCATTGGAGTTCAATCCATGAAGCTGCCTTAACGAGTGATGGTGTGTGGACTGAGAAATTGTCAGCCAAACACCCTGGAGAGCGTCGGCATCTTTGTTGGTTATTAACACAAAGTGGCAGGGGACTTTCTCCCAAGCTCAGCCTGAGACCTGCCAATGCACTGAAAGGAGGCAACTACAAGGTTTACTAAAAGGAGGGCCCAAATGGAACATAAAATAGGAACTCAAACAGTTAACACCAATCCTGCACCATACGGGTTATCAAAAGTAACTGATTTAAACCCAGACTAAGGATATGGCTCCCTCTTCATGGAAAGACAATGCATTTGGGGAGAAAAACAGGACTGGGACGCCATTTGTACAATGTTTCTTTTTTAAATGAGGAATTGTTTGCATAGGTACTTGTTTCTTACCCTCTTCATCTTTTTTATAAACCAAATCATTTTATATATATTTTTTCATTTTTTATGTGCATACATATATGCTTAGTCATCTTAAAACTAACTTCTAATGGAGACTAAAACCATTGGTACATTGGGATTACTCAATATCCAAAAATTATTTGCAAAATTAATAGCAATAATATTAAGGATAAATTTCCAAAAATTGCATGTTCAGATCAATTTTCAGACAACACTGTAGGAGCTTATTTTGGTGGAATTACTATACATTGTCTCTTCTTTCACCCAGTTTTCACCTAAGAAAAATGCTACTTACCAACAGCAGAATCTACAGCTCAACATTTTTATATTCTTCCTGCACTTATGTGAAAGAAATATTCACTAGCTGGAGTTCAAGGATAGCATATCATCTCGGGATAACATGTTATCAGTTCCATAATAAGTGATGTTTTTAATTTTGTAATGTGTAAGGAAACAGAAATATCAATAAAAATACAAAATCTAAAAGCACAAACATCTGGGGTAGCACAAAGCTTTCAGTGTGAGGGATAAATGCCAGGATTTCAGTGGTTAGATGCAGACAATGTCCGTCTTTGACATCTAATCAACAGGCTCTCCTCTAGGTTAGAGGTAGCGCAGCACAGAGGTTATGAGCCTAGCTCTGCAGATAACCTGTTTGGGTTCTTATCTATTACTCATTAGCTGTGTCACTTTGGGCAAGTTACAGAACCTTTGTGTGCCTCATTTTTGCTCATCTGCAAAATGGGGATAATAACTACCAACATCTCATAGGATTAAATGAGTGCCTGGTACATAGGAATGGAAGGATTAAATGTTTGATACATTAAAATAAACATGCTATATTATTTGATCTTCTCAAATCACTATATTTCTATTTTATTACTAAGAGAGCATAGATGTTCATACAAAACAAAAGTGTCAAGATGACATTATTACTATTGCTGCTCACCTAACAACTCCCATCTAAACATATCCCAGTGCCATGAGGAATGAGGACAGTTTTGTTTTTCTTACCGCTTTAGCCAAGTAGCTGTCTGAATATTCCAGTTTCCTAGGTACATTTTGAAACTTGTAGCAGTCTAAAAAGAAGAAAATAACACCTATCATTAGCTTTAAAAATACCTCAAGTAATGGAAAGTCCTCCCCAGAATTTCCCTGGAAGCAGACCAGATGTGCTGTTTCACTAGTGACTACTCCGTCAAGAGTACATCAGCTGTTCCACTGAAGGCAGGAACATCCTGATGTTTATGAGACTGACGAACACTTGGCTTGCAAAGTCTCAATTTTTCTCAATTTATTTTCAAATTATAGGAAAACTTGAAGGAATGTTTTGTGGGTTTTCCATCCTCTCTGGTTTAAAAAAAAAATTTTAAGTCATCTGAATTTTAAAACTAAATACCTTAAAAGGGGATTTGCCCTAGGAAAAGTTTAATCGTGTGAACTGAGTGCCTTTATGGAGACAGCTGCAATTTTATTGTCTCCTTTTCACTGTGTTGCCATCTATAAACTAGGTCAGTCTTGTGAAGTTATTCTACAAACAGCTGCACAGGTTCAAATGCTTCCCATTGTATTTCGAATAGTGAGAGATTTTATACATGAAGGAGTCACAATGCAGAAAAGAAAAGAAAGAAATATCACCAAACTGGCAATGACACAAAGAAATCAACCTCTGAGGAAAACACATTCCAAAATAAGCCATGAACAAGGTTTCCTCTTTATAAAAAGAAGAAAAAAAGTCTTATCAAAGGCTGGTTGGAAGTGGAAAGAATGAAACAAACATTCAAGAACTGGATGCCTAATGAAAGTGGAAAGTACAAGTGCCACTTTTTTCTGTTTCAACCATAAGAAAATATTAGGTCACACACTGGCCTAATGTAATATGTTTAGAAAGAAAGAGAAGGAAAGAAGAAGAGAGATCATTGATAAATATAAATAGACAGATTTTGTATTATGAGTTTTTGTTTCAAAACCCTAAGGACTTCTATGTACCCATATCTTCTATGGCTAATAAAATGTTATGCACACAGCCTGTAGAAACCTTAACTAAACTGGACTTCCTTGGTTTTCTTTAGCTCCTTCCTCTATATCAACTTGATTAAAAATGCAAAGTTCCTCCTTCTGGTTTTCCTTTATAACAAACTAGTGCACTCAGGGGCAGGGGGAGATCCTTCAGTCCAGCCTGTGTTCTCTCGCAGTCTGGGACCCCTCAGGGGATGTCCACCTGCTGGCTTAGGCCTGCTCCCCTGGGGGAGGCCTAAGCTGGCAGTCAGATATGCCTCTGGCAGCCCGGTAGCCCTTGGGGGATGTCCACTTGCCAGTAGGGAGCAGGCCTAAGCTACAGTCACACATTCTTAGTGCTGCTGAGGAGGCGGGAGAGGCTCCTGCCATCACTGCTGTGCTGGCAGCCATCAGCCTGGCTTGTGGCTGAGCAGAGCTCCCCCTATGGGAGCACATTGACCATCCTGCATTGAGCATCTGCCCCCTGGTGATCAGTGTGTATCATAATGACCAGTCATTCCTAGTCGTTCTGCTGATAGGGTCTATTTGCATATTACCCTTTTATTATATAGGATACATACTTAGTAAGTTGGCCCTTCACCCTGAACACATGCCCAATGAAATGACTGTCTTTGTGTGCACAGCGGAGGAAACTGGGGGGCAGCCGGTCAGAGGGAACCACCGTGAAGGACATTTACCCACAGCAGCCAACAGTGGTCCATGAGTTCTGAGGGAGAGAAGAATTTTGGTGGAAATAGGGAGGCAAGCCGTAACACCTTCGGGCTCTCTCTGACATCATCTGTATAAGAATGAGAAGCATGGAGACTATCTATGTTGCTTTTCTGATAATGAGAAAGGTTGTTCTGGAGGCTGGAGCTTGTCCATTTAAGATGAAGAGAAGACTCAGGCATCAAGAAGGTGGAAGGTATCTTCCCCCAAGACTTCTTGTGGCCTAGTGTCCCCCTAACATGGGTAGCAGGTGGAAAGTCTCCACAGCCCTGGCTTCTTGCTCTACCTGCATATCCCCTTCCAGCCACAAACCCAAGTCACCTATCGGGAGAACCAACACTCTGCCTGCAGAGAACCATGCCCTACTCCATCCCGCTGCCAGGGAAATAGGGTCTACGACATGATCTTTCTGTCAGCTCTGACTGCTGACAAGGTCAAGGAAGCCAAGGGCCATGGCCCCGAGGAGACCACCTGCAATGATGAAGACACAGGAGAGCAAAGCCAGCGGAAGAGAAAAACTGCACTGCTTCCAGGGGCCTGAACGCTCTGTGCTGTGGCAATTCTTCCCAAACGCAATTGGATTATCACTGTTTCCAAAGGAACCACAGAGAGCACTTGCAGAATGGAAATCTAAATGCAGAAGCTTCCAGTCTGTGTTGTTTTTTGTTGTTGTTGTTAATCCTCACCTGAGGATATTTTCCCATTGACTTTCGGAGACAGTGGAAGAGAGGGGGAAAAACAGAGAGAAACATCCATGTGAGAGAAACACATCATAGGTTGCCTCCGGCACGACCCCTGACCAGGGCCCAGGAGGAGCCTGCCACCAAGGTACATGCCCTCGACCAGAATGGAAGCCAGGACCCTTCGGTCCACAGACCAATGCTTTATCCACTGAGGCAAACC
Organism: Murina feae; assembly: GCA_004026665.1. NCBI lineage: Eukaryota > Metazoa > Chordata > Mammalia > Chiroptera > Vespertilionidae > Murina > Murina feae. Next base: position 7,007 of record PVJC01037853.1, read on the forward strand.
AGCTAGGGCCAGTCTGTCTTCTTGGCTGAAGGAAGTAGGAACAAGAGAAAATGGATTCTATACCTTCGAGTTGGAAAGCACATGAATGGAAACAACAGAAAAGACTGTCCTGGCTCTTTTTTCAGATTTTCTTGTGTCATTATTCCTTGAAGCATTAAAACTATCGAGAAAGTATCTTTTAAAAAGAAAATAAAACAGAGAGGAAAAATATTCCCAGATGCACCAAGTCCCAGAGACTGCTGGCCCTGGCATGCCCTATAGCGGTTTTCCACGGACATCGATGAAGAAGATCCCTGGACACTGCGCTCAACGTAAACCACTGCTTTACACGCGATCACAGCTGGATTCAAAAGCACAACAGACTCACCTCAATTTTCCAGATGTTTAGGTTAGAAAGCAGATCCCAACAGAAATCTCCATTCTGATCCACTCCGCTGAACCCAAAGCCAGCTGCGTTATTCACGGCATCCGCTACGGTTTTCAAAACAACACGTTAGGATGCGAACGGAAGTCACATGGTCGCTTTAAGAGATTCCAATGTCTGTCTCGTTGTAAGACTGAGCCATAGGTGGCCGTTCCCTCGGAAAGGACACCAAAAAGATTGAAAGGGCCTGGTGCCGTGGTGAATCAGAGAGATGTTTGGCTTTTTGGTGACCTCAGTTTTTATTCACTGTTATTCATTCACCAGCATTTAAGTGAGCATCTGAGAGGCCCTAGATGCTCATAGAATACAACACGGGAATGAGAGGAAGGAAGACCCAAAAGGAAGCAAGACACAGGAGTTAGTGACCAGCTGGACATAGGAGGAGAAAGGGAAGAAGGGAAACATACACTTAAGCTCAGAAGCAGAGACGGGAAGAAGAAACGAGGGAGCCGTTTAGGTCCAAGAGCTGTCCTCAGACGGCAGGACACTAACGGGTAAGACAGCACTGAGTCGGGAGACCCAGCTTTGAAAAGGAAAGTGCAGCTCATTCTGAATGTGTGAAGTGCGACAGGCCGAAGGATGTCAGTTGGGGCTGCTGAGATGCAGTTAGAAACGTTCGGATTACAAGAAGAAGGAAGAGCTAGAGATGTGAGTCAGGGGCCAGCTGCCATGGAGACCACACGTGGACACAATACCAAAGCCATCCCGCCCCTAAGTCCCTCTGAAAGCTCCTGCTACCAGTGTTGGGTTGCTTCAAGGAACCCTAAGGAAAGGTCCCCTGCAGGGCATGCCCTGCTCATCAATTCCTTTCATGGAATGCTTTTTGTAAACAAAGACCTGATGAAACCAATATACTCTTACTACAGTGGCCAAGAGGACCATCCTCTCACTTCAGTTGTCTTGTTTCACGTTCACTGGTTATTTTTTAAAAGAAAATACTGTAATAAAACTGATGAAAGTGCAGCACGGCAGGTACAGCCTGCGATCAGGAGAGATGGTAGAGGACCTTCCTTTCCTGCAGCTCCGTTCCTCTGGGTGTACAATTCAGGCCCAACTCCAGAGGGACTTCTGAAGGCTGCTCTACAGGAGAACACCCTGCTCTGTGTGTCTCCTGCATAGCTGATGACTTAATGTCGCTTATCTTACACTTGGCGTTGCCATAAAACGATCTGGTTTCTTTTAGAAGAGAGGAGGAAAGTGCCGAGTCCTGCTACATCAGCCTCCCAGGCCAACTGGATGGGAGCTCAGTGGGAAAGCGAAGCAAGAGTGGGCCAGTGACGAAGCTAATAGTTTTAACTGTGTGGGCTCGGATGTGTGAAGGCCAGAAGATGAACTCATCTGGGGGAAGAGCCTTGAGGTTTGTGTTGACAACTGAAAGCGGCGCTGGACTGGCCATGCTGGGACCCCTGAGAGCCTTGTCCCACCTCCAGCCTCAGCTCTGGCTGACCAGGCCAGATCTAAAAAGACCAGAATAATAACTATCCTGTGTTTGTGTGTTCATGCACGAGCACACTTGCTATCCTTTAGGGTTCCACAATCACTCTACAGGCATTTCTCACGGAATACAGCTCACAGGGGCATGAGCACAGTGGTGAGGGGCGGGCTCTGGGGGCGATCTCCTGGATTCCTCTCTCCACTTTGGCATCAGAGTAAATGCAGGGCCTTGGGTGAGTTCTTGAACTTGTAGAAACCTATTCTTTTGAGTATAAAATGGCTACTACAATGTTACCTATTTTAAAGGGATGTTGGAACATGGGCTTTATAGTGTACATGGCTCTAGTATATCATTACAGATAAATTAATTCAGACACCCATATCTTACAGTTTGTGATCTCTAGAACACAGCCTGGGCGACAGTTGAGTCTCACTAATTAGTGGGGGGGCGGGGAGAGGGAGACAGAATTGTACACTAAATCTAAAGAAAATAACTGTATTATTTCAATATAAACAGTAACTAGAACTAGGCTAATGCAGTATAGCTCAGCTAAGATTCATCAAGAGGCCAGCTTTAAGGATTAAATTTATAATCATGTATAATTAGTACATCAATTATATGTAAATGGTGTTTTAAGCAGCTGGATAAAACAATTATTCAGTTAAGCAGTTTAAATATTCCCTGTCATACTATTCACTGCTTCTTTATTTATAAATAATACACAGGTTAATTGCAGACCAGCCCACACAATCTAAACTGTAATGAACTTCAGATTGAGGCCATACACACTAACCAAGTGTTCTATGGAAGCTCCCAAAAAAAGATAAAGGGGTGGGGGGAGAGAAAAGAAAAGGAGCCGAGTCCCCAGAGAAAGCTACCCACAAAGCTCTTCTATACTCCAAATAGCTGGGGAGCTCCCCAAAGCACAGAGCAGTGCCAGGCACCCCCATTTCCTGGAGCCCCCTCCCCATGTAGACCCGCCAGCACAACCCACCTCTTGTTAGACTTTCCCTAGCAGGCCATGGAATGGCCTTCCTTTCCTCCTTAAAGCAGGAGCCGATTTAGTCCAGAAGCCAGCCCATTAACCCTGAGATACAGAATGTGGGAGTGGAAGGGGAGGGAGAGGAGAGAGAAAGTGAGGAAGTAGAAGGTTGGAAAGGGAGTGAGCAGTTCTCTCTTAATCTTACACACACACACACACACACACACATGTGTATGTGTGCGCTAAGACTAGCGCAGGAGTCCTCAAACTTTTTAAACAGGGGGCCAGTTCATTGTCCCTCAGACCATTGGAGGGCCGGACTATAGTTCAAAAAAAAACCAAAACTATGAACAAATTCCTATGCACACTGCACATATCTTATTTTGAAGTAAAAAAACAAGCGGCAAAAACACCCAGCGGGCTGGATAAATGTCCTGGGCGGGCCGCATGTGGCCCGCGAGTCATAGTTTGAGGACCCCTGGACGAGAGCAAAGTGAAAATACAATTTCACATAGAAAAACAGCCTGGTGTTCCAAGTAAGATTCCAACCATGGTGGTATAATGCCTACCTACTAAGGAAATGACTTTTAGATAATAAAGCAACTGCAGAAAACGGAATGAGATACAAGGAGACTTTTGAAGGCTCCCTGATGACCATATCTGTCATCTCCTCTGCCCACCCCTGGGACAGCCCCTGGTGTGAACTGTCTTGCTGATGCCCACGTCTGTGTTCCCACAGAGTGCCACAATCTTGAGGACGGAAAACATGTCTTATTTTTTAATGCCTCGCAGCACAGAACATGGTACTCAACAAAAACTCCCTGAATTAAACTGAATGCGACGAGAAACAAAATTTTAAGAAGCTCTAAGTGAGATTTCTCTGGCCAAATGTTACATAAATACTATTTTGGAGCAAACTTCTCCCTGAACAACGACCCTTAAAAATAATACGGACCAGGAGCTGGGGAGCTAACTCTGCTTAGCGGATAGAGTTTCTGCTTGGGGATGATGGGAACCGCTCTGGAGGTGGAGGGTGGAGACGGTGGCACAACCACCTCAACAAACTCAGTGCTACTAAACTGCACATGATAGATGGTAAAAATGGTAAATTTCTGTTATGTATACTTTTACCACAATAAAAATAATAAGTGAAAAAAATAATTTAGTAGCTACACCTTGGGACTAAAATCTTGGAGCATAAAATGAGAAAAGAGGAACTCGGTAATGCCACGCCCTCACTCATGAAATATGTGCTAAGCCAGCGGTTCTCAACCTGTGGGTCGCGACCCCTTTGGGGGTCGAATGACCCTTTCACAGGGGTCGCCTAAATACATCCTGCACACTCAATATTTACATTATGATTCATAACAGTAGCAACATTACAGTTTGAAGTAGCAACGAAAATAATTTTATGGTTGGAGGTCACCACAACATGAGGAACTGTATGAAAGGGTCGCGGCATTAGGAAGGTTGAGAACCACTGGGCTGAGCACTGGGATCTGCATTTAATAACCTATTCAGCTTTATAAACAGTCACTGCTCTGGGACATCAGCTACAAGGCTAACGCCCATTCCTGAAGGCGTCCAGGTGGAAATGCACACAGCTGCTGTGCCTTAGCAAAGTCCTTCACCATTCCCGGGAAGTAAATGGAAGGTGTACTGCTCCCTTCAGCTAAGCTGCACACTTTCCCAGTCTAAAACTGTTTGAAAAGAAAAGAGAGAAACTTAGTACTGACTAAGTTACATCACAGGGAAAGAAAAAAGTGTGTCAAAACCAAATGAAGTTGAACTTTCTACCTTAAAAAAAAAAAAATCAGTGGAAGTCAGCTTCTCTCTAAGGCATATTTCTTTAAAAGTGTAACCTAAATTGGCATGTGTGTGGGTCAAATTAATGTGTATCCAACATTGCACACTGCCAGGTCATTCTGGAATTCTCCCCTAACCTCCCACTGTACCAAATGGCCCTTTGATTGGGGGAAGCAGCAGCTTCCTAGGCGGGCCATCTGTTAATAACACTGGGTTTAAACCGCAGCCAGGACTGCTTTTTCCTTATCACGTACAATTGGGTTTGTGATGGCGGCAAAGAGGAGAGCTTCCCTGGGGAGCAGGAAATAACGCTGACTCCACTGCTTCCCATTTCGTATTGAGCTTTTTTTTGGTTAGATGATCTGAAATGTTGTTCTGGCAAAGCCATCCAAGGAGTGTCATTTTTCCCCTCCTTCCTTTAGGGCCACTCCATCAAACTTACCTAACGTCCAGGCCAAGTAGTACTTGGGCTTTGAGGCTTGCATGACAACATATAAGTAGCCCAGCCGCGTCAGAAAGTTGGCCTTATGAACAAACCAGTCATCAGCCAGGCTGGTGACCGGGAAGGTCTTCGTGAGCGTCAAAAACAAAAGGAGAGACACCCCAGTCACACACAGCTTGTGGATCACCGCTCCCTGAAATGAGGAGGGAGAGTCAGTGGGGCCACTCAGAAGGTTCTGTAGGAGGAAGACAGTTTGACGAGGGCCCATGGAGAGCAAAGCTGTTCAGAAAGCTGCTCTGGCCACGTTCCCTGACGGAGTGGCGACAGGCTTTCTTCCTCACGGCACAAAAGGCATGACGGGCACAGTGCTCTGTTTAGATGCAAAGCATACTTCACACTTGAGGACTGAATGCCTCTAAAATGGAACAAAACTTTTACCAGAAAATTCTACCAACAAGGGGTAGATGGTTTCATTACCCAAAACATAAGAGAAACAGATACTACAGGGTGGCAGCCTTCCATTCGAAAGACATAGTCATTTGCCTTCCAGTTCTGTAGCCAGCAGCCAAGGAAATGGGTTTGAACGGCCGGCAATGAGGAGAGAGCTAAGTTCAGAAGATTCCATGCGTGTGAAGGATAAATGTAGCCTGTTCTGGGGTTAAGATGTACTGACATTTTATTTCATTTTGCTAATCCTTACCAGAGGATATTCTTTCCCCAGTGATTTTTACAGAGTGGAAGGGAGGGAGGAAGGGTATGAAGGGAGGGGGGGGGGGAGACAGAGAGAGAGAGAAACATCGACGTGAGAATGACGCATGGACTGGTTGTCCTCCCACACACCACCCCAACTAGGGCCAGGGACCGAGCCTGCAACCCAGGTACACGCCCTTGACCAGGAACCAAACCTGAGACCCTTCAGTGTGTGCGCCAACACTCTAACCACTGCACAACACCGGTCAGGGAATGTACTGACATGTTAAATTCCTCAGGATGGAGTGATTTTGCCCAGTTTGCCTGGCATTCCAAGGAATGTCATTTAACATCAACACAATTATAATTCCCCACTTTATAAAAACAGACACCTTAACTGTAGTAAAGGGATAGCAACAGCACCTCCCTCAGAGGGTGGGCTGGGTTTTAAGTGACTAAATAAGGTACCGAGAACAGCGCCTGGCTCCCACTTAAATGCTCACCACACTTAGCCACTGATGAGGCTCCAGTCCCCCCACTTAGCTCATGGGTGCCCCCCCTCCCATCAATGTGTCTTTAGCCAAAACGTAACTTCCCCACTTCACTTTCTCTGTGCACAAAAATGCAAGAGTCTCCTAGAGAGTGATATTCATTAAGGCTCAATAATAATATTTTCTAAGCAGAAGCATGTGAAACACGAAAGCTCTCCTGTGACAGACCCTGTGGAAACACCTGTGGTTACTTTGATGTCTTAACGCCAACTTCACTCCTACGCTGTTTCAGTAACAAGTTGAAGCTGAGACATTTGACCAACTAGAAGGTGTGAGGGGCCGTGTCAAAACCATTGAAAATTCATGCTTAATTAATAAATCACTTAAATTTTCAAATACTGAATTTTGCCTAGATTTTAGCATTTGTGAAATATTTAAATTATCCTAATTTCTCCCTTCTCCAATTTTCCCCATTCCTTTAATTAATGACAAATGCCCCTTAAATATAGGATAGTTTATCTAAATTTACCATATTTGTAAAGTTCACTAAGTTACCCTATGTAGACCACTTTGAGATGAATAAAATTCAGATTAAAATTAAAATACTATTTCAAAAAACCATCTTAAACTCTCTCAAAGGCACTAAAACCAAGCTTTGGGCAGTGTAAAATTGGTTTCCCTGGAAATTGGGTTCTCCAATAAAAAGCACATTTATTCCGGTCCCCACATCCTCCTCCCCTCCACCCCCACCTTCTATGAATATTATCCTTTGGCTGTGTATTAATTTATATTCATAAAGACAAAACTCCCATAAATTTGAATGTGTTAGCTAGTACAGTGCTGAAAACATTGTAGGCGCTAAATATTGGCTGGTTGGCTAACAGACGGATTGCTTCAATATTCCCAGCCAATGGCCAGCTCTGTGAAATAAGCATCTGTTTCTTTATACAGGGAACTGCAAATAAATACCAATATCAGTATTTTAAACAAATGGAGGGAAAAGTTATTGGCCAAACTTTCTGTTAAACTGCTTATCTTTTGAATTAGAACAATTATTAGCGAGAGTCAGCCTTGGCAGCAAAACTCTATACTTGGGGCCTCTGGGTAAACACTTGGCACTAAACACTCACAGTGGGAGAAGGTTCTGGCAGGCTGTGGGCATCTTTTTCCTTCCAGTTCACTTCCAGCAGCTTCATGTGTACATGTCTCCCCTCGATGAAGGCTATATAGTCCTTGAAGTTGTTACACGGTCCAGCTATGACACTCATGAAGTTGAGAAGATAGCTTAAGTATTCCAAAAAAGAGGGTTTTACTCTGTGAAAATAAAGTTTTTTTAAAAAAAGGTTTAAAAGTATTCAGTCTTTAATTTTTCTTTCATATCTTCAAGTAAGCAAATCATAAACACAAGTGTTATCTTTACAGTTTATTAAACATAACAGGACCTTTCCTTGTTCTGTTTCTCTAAAATCAGCCTAAGAAGAAATCTGTTGAAAGGAAAAGTTAATGAGGTGCGTGGCTCAGAGAGGAGGCAGCACTCCATAACGCCCTCTGCTGGCCAATCACTACTATAAGCATGGAGGGTGGGGTCTAGAGCAAAGGCAACTCTGAGGCTGGGAAATGCTTTCTCATCAACCTTAAGCATCTACAGGAGAAGGTGAAGGAAATAAACATAAGGCAGGAGGGGGTAGAGGGGTGTCCAAACCTGTTAAATGACTGAGATGCTTTCAAATAGCAAAACTCCCTCCCAATAACTAAAATAAACTTAAAACAAAGGATGGGTGGAACCAGTTTCTACTTGAAGAAGCCACACAAAAACACCGCTGTAACTGTCTTGTCTGCTTTGGCATCCAAGCTCGAGGTCAATAGACAAGGGTAGCAGCAGGGAAAATAGTCTGCAGGAGCCATTCTGTGTAGTCATTTTAAAGGCATTGGGAGGGGCATGCTCTTCCAGCAAGACAGAATTGTGGGGAAAGGCTTTCTAAAATGTCACTGGTGACAAGTCACTGGAGTTATGCCTACAGCATTTACACACCCATAATGCTCAGCAAAGAACTTGACTCAGTAGACTCTTCCAATGATCTTCCATTGGTTCCAAGTCTCAAATTTTTAATGTAGAAATGAGGCTCTCAATCTCCTTACCACCTGGGACCCTCTCACTCCTCCCAGTTATCTCCTCCTACTCTCTAGTAGGAACTCTTGGCCAGGGCTGCACCACCATCCCCAATATCCTCCCCGACAGGTCATTTCTATTTTCATATGCTATTCTCCTACTTTGCATAGTCTCCTCCCTCTCGACCACCCACCCCCTTTCCACTGCATGTCAACACTGGCCAAAGTCCACCTTCATCGGCCTTCCTTCTTCCTCCTCTCCCCAGCCAGTATTTCTCTCTCCAGCTCTACCTCCTATGTTTTTTTATGCTGGAATTTAATCATACTGATTTGCATTGATAACTGTTTCTTGAGGACCTGAGACACATGCCCCATGAAAATAATTCTGGAATAGACATAACAACCCCAGTGAAGGAGAATCCTGCAAAACTACAAAATCACAGATCCATTTACTCTCTGGCCCAGCAATCCCACTTCTGGAGTCAATCCTACAGCTTTACCCAAACCCATCTGAAATGACCTATGGACAAGGTTATTCATCATTTACCACTTGCAAAAGCCAAAGACTGGTCGACACCCAAGTGTCCATCAATAACAGATTCATTAAATAAACAATATTACATACACATAATGAAGCTCATATGCAAATACTTTTAAAAATGAAGATCTCACCATGGCTCAGTTGGTTGGAGCATTATCCTGTACACAAAAAGGTTGTAGATTCGATTCCCAGTCAGAGCACATAAGAAAGACAACTTATTAATGCTTCTCTCTCTCTCTCTCTCTCCCCCTCTCTCTCTTTCTCTCATCCTCTCCCTTTCTCTATAAAATGAATTTAAAAAACATATATATCCTCAGGTGAGGATTTTAAAAAAATGAAGATCTCTAGATACTGATATACAAAGCACTCAAGAATATAGTGTTAAACTTAACTTACTTTACAGCAAGTCGGTGCTGCTCAGCAGACAGGTCTTCAGCTCTCCGACCTAGTCCTATGAGAAAGAAAACATTTAGAAATGTTTTCAGTGAAGTAGATAACTAATCTTAAGCTTATAAAACTCATCTGAAAAAAGTGATTAATTGTTGTTTCATAAATCAAAGTTTTCCATTTTTTTAAATGCCCTGGATCAAAGCACTACCCCACAAGTCCATGTGTAAGGAAAGTCTCTACAGGTTCTTATGAAAAGGGGAGAATTCAGGGGCTACTCCAAGCCGATTCACACAGTAGGACACGGATCACAGAGCACCCTCCACAACTCCTACACTCCTTACTATGCTGTATATGCTTTTGTTGCTACATGAGAGACATAAGCCTAACTTTGCAGGCTACACCATTGTAAATACCTCTCTGAAATGCTGGGTGCAGACACCTGGTACAAGCTGAGAGCATGGGTGTGGAATATAATGAGGAAAGAAAGAGGGACTTTTCTCTTCCAAAACACAGGAAACATAATCCTGAATGCAGGGAAAACAAAAAAGAATTCTTGAGAGATTTTACTTCTTTTAAAATTCATCCATGCCAGAAAAACTTCCAACCAAATCACATTTGTGTTTCCCTTAAAATGTACGTTAACTGAGTGTCAAACAAGCTGGAGGGTCATTTCATAAGCATCAGAAATTTCAGAGGGACGCAGG